>JAJVSH010000021.1:1497222-1526805 GCA_021460005.1 Tetramorium alpestre | reverse complement strand
TATATGTATTCATAAGTAATGTAAAGTAACCTGTTTACGTTGACGATTTTAAGGAGCAGCTGCTGCCATAAAAGACTTCAAAAGTCTGCTTTATACGTTAAAAGAAATATTTCTTCTTTCTCTTTCTTCATTAATAATTATAAAAGAATTAGATCAATCTTGCAGGGTAACCTTTTTTTATTAATAAAGTTAACACAAGGCACAAGATGGCATCCGCTCATAACACTAACAATAATTAATACGCGAATCAACACATCGAAATAATCAATCAACATTATAAAAGGGACAATACTTGCAAAAATCAATTTAACATCTCTTTTTAAAAATGAATGTTTTCTTTAAATCTGGATAAATCTAAAGCATTATGCGACCAGCACAGCCAATTGGCTGAAAAGCGGGAAATGTCATCTCGCGTTAATTAGGCCGAGATTTGATCCTTCCTAACGTAGATGCGTAATTTTGCATGAAATCCCCTTTAGCGGCGGATTGTACACATGTAGAATCCGGTAACATGAGCATACAGACCGAGACTTTTATTAACCGGAAACGAACGGCTCAGAGATATCACAGGCTGTTATTAACAAACACGATCCGCAATATCAAACAACCGACGTAATAATAGTGCATATAGTTGCTCGAAACATTTCGCCACCTTCAATATACCTCGTGGACTCCAGTAATAATGTTGATAATTAATTCGATTGATGATTAGATATTCGAGAGATATTCAACATTAAAAAATTGGTATTTTGTTCTTTTGAAATAATTTAAAAAACATATAAATATTTTACAAACGTATCCAAATGTAAGTAAAATTAATAAAAAAAAATTTCAAAATGTATTGGTATCATTAAATCAATTGAGTTCCTTAAATATTACTTGTGACAACGTTTGTTACCTAATTCATTATTCTCTTTGCATTATTTTTTGCAACGCAACCGATTGTTGACTGGTGAGTTAAATCTGTTTGAACAATGAGTCATTAAAATGCAAAGCGAGGATCAAAGTATGAAATTAGATCAGACAGACGGGCTGCCTGAAACTAGCTAAAATATTGCACGTGAACCGAAATCGAATGTGAGAAGTGACATTTATGTTGGATATTTCTCCTCAGAGAGAGAAAGAGCGAGAGATAGAGCGATCGAATGTTAAATAAACTACTACATTTTTGAATAAAAATAAATGAGTCAAAAATTTTTGCTTTTTATTACTTTTGACACTATTATTTTTGCAAACTATATAGATTTAATTTCTCGTATAAAATCGTAAAAATTTATTTTAATAAAATGCTGTTAGATTTTACATTTAGTATTTTGTACGATTTAATTTCTTTAAAAAAAAATTTAACTTTTTTAAAGAAAGAAAATATAATTGGTGTCACAAATCAGTTATATTAAAGTATGAAAAAAGAATTAATTGCTTACAAATTGATCAAAATAAACATTCAAATCATATAATTACGATAAATATAAATTTTATCGAAAGAAAATTCAAGAAAACAATCTTTATCTTTTTTATGCTTTACGAGCACAAATTCACGAAGATGTAATGATTGTTCTATATTTATTTATATTTAAATATAAATTATTCTTCCAAAATTATATTACTTTTTTTTAAAACATTACGTGTAAAGTAGGATTTTTTAGTTAAATTTTAGTCAAATTTCACAATTTGTTCGCGTTTAAATAAACATATACGCTGATCTATGTTGGAAAGCGATCCTTGACGAGAAAGGGGTCACGACGTAATACATAAGCACGACGGCATCGTTTTTCCGCGCGATTCACGGCGTCCCCCGGGAGGCTGTACGACGCTGTACGCGCCGTTCACATGCACACGCACATGCACTTTGCGCTAGCAGCAGACGCGCAGGGATGGAATGACAGGAAGTGGAAGGATATTAGCCTGGATGTCACTCCACGTAATAGGAGGAGACGGGTGACCCCTTCCCGCCACTTGCACCCTGTATATGTTCCCAGGGGTACGAGACACCCCGATACACCTCGGTAGGATAGGGTATGGTATTCATCTCTCCGTCCGGCGATAGAACTCCACTACGATATTGACTGCTCCTGACGGCGGGATCTGTTTTCCCCTATACGGTGAGATAATGGGGATTCGAACATCAAAGAGGATGCATGTGAGTGTCGGGGACTTCTCGCGAAAAATGTATTCAAGAAATGTTGTATTTTAATGAAGAATAATAATTTTAATAATTTAAATTGAATGTAACCACGATTATTCTTTCTTTAGCCATTTTAAATTCTAAGATTCTAATAATTCTATTAGGTTCTAAATTGGATTAACGCAACAAACAAACAAATAATAATAGAAAATAAAATCTAATAACGTAATGTATAACTTGATATTCTTTCTTAATTATAAGAAAATAAAAAAGAATTGAAAATAATATGCTAAAAATAATTTAATATTTATTAAAAATTGTGAAAATTTATTTTTTCCATTAACAATTTTATTATTTTTGGATGGTATATATGTATAGTTTTTGTTTAGCATAATTTTAGTATAATTTTTTATCATCGTTAAAATTGAAATTAAACGAATTTCAATCAAAGAAATGGTAGAAGAATCGCGATGTGCCTGTGAAGTTTGATTGAATGCTTATCTTAACATTCCTATATACTGGGAACGACGTCGGATGATGCCGAGGCAGGAATAAGAAAGTCAAGTTTCCCTCCGCGCGAAAGAAACTTCTTGAGTGGAAAAACACTTTCGCGGCAAAAAGAGAGTCAAGATCATGAGTATCGAGTTTTCGCGTCTGCTTTATTGCCGTTTAGACTTCTTTTCACTTCGCTTTGTTTGACTTTGCTCTGCCTCGTCTTTCTCGTAAAGTGGAATAATCTCTCGCACCATTCCTCAATGCCGTTCCACATTGTTTCGCTAAAGAATTCGTTACGCATCGCTTAGATAAATGTGGAAAAATAAGGAAACTTCTTTGGATGCGACACAGGTCTTTATCTTCTTGAATAAAAGTCAAGTGCTTTTTGGCACACGGTTTAATGGTTTCACGGAATACGAGCATTGCGGAATACAAACATTCGCGAGAGAAGCAAGTTACAGACGTGCAATAAGTATTATGTCACTTTATAGATGGATTTCGCGAAATTAGAAAAATATTCTGTCCAGAACGAATGTTCTCATTAATTAACTCATCTGTAAGATCAATTAAAACTGTCATATAAACAAAATGACGCACAAAATAATTTATCAATAATAAAAATAATAATTTGAACAAGTCACAATAAAATTAGCTTTGAAGATCGAACATATGCTCGTTATGCAAACTATAAATTGTACATTACGATTCCATTTCAGAGCCATCCCCAACGACGCGATGATAAATAAATTAAAAATCTCGAGCTTTCCGACGAACGTAAGATGAATATTTTAAAAATTAAATTTCAGAAAAGTATAATGTATAAATTAATAATTATATGATTTTATAAATTAATAATTATTATAAGTGATTAAAAAGTTGTAAAAATGAATGATAAGTTACTTCGTATTCTTTCTCTCTCTCATTTTATCATAAATAGTTCATGCCAAAAAAATGACTGACAATTTCAATTAAATTTTCAACTTGGATTCGTTGAAACTATTTCGACTGTTCGTAGAGATGTGCTAATTGACAGGAATCTTGATTTTCATTTTGCCGAGATCCCAATACGTGGCAAAATCCGACCACGAATTTGCAAAGGTAATACAAAGCTGCGTCGGGCTGCAGTTTCACGGCACGATGCGGTGAAACAAGTACCGAGTTATCAATGAGAAACGCCGTGCAAGTGCGACAAGTGCCGGCGGCATGTCCCGACTATATTACAACGTATGCATATGCATGCATAAATAACGTTGAACCGGATCGGCGTCCGGTCAAATTACGTGCTTACATTGGTCGCGAATCGCCGGCCGATTGCTTCGCCGAGCGTGAAAATCGGTTTTGGTCACTCGAGGGACCATGGTAAAACGGTTTCCCCGTGACCATTTCCTGCTCGATGAAGGCAGCGCGAATGCTCGTAGACATTCGAAAGTTACCCGAGCGAATATCGTCGAATTACGCCTCAGGGGCCGCAGCGATATAAGCAGAAATTTGCGCGCTGTCGCACACTCCAAGTTTTTACATCTTTTATATCTCCGAAAAAACCATATCTCGACGTTTCCATTTTATCATCTCTTTTTCATTTCACATTCGTCTCTTTTGTCAATTATATGGATAGGCGGATGGCGCGCATTACTTTCGCACTTTGCGTTCGATAGTTTTCGACATATTTCGAATACGAAGCATGCATAATGCACAAAATGCATGCATAATGCACTACCCAATCGACGTTACTTCTCTGCGATTGGAAATCCATCGAGATTTGTATTGAAAAAAAAAAAAAATTAAATTCTCTTATATTAAATTGTCCCCTCTTAAATCCAATTATTTTTAATTACAAAATTCGCTTCTTGCTGCATTGATCCGTATTGAAAATCTGTCAATTGAATGTCGCGCAATTGAATCTGTCTGTAGTGCAATAGATTTCCTATTTCGGATGTTACATTCGTCACGGAGTTCAAGCATTAATCATTTCGATTCACGAGAGAAACATCCGAGTCGCGACATTCGTCTTCTTAAGTTGTGCGACGTCATCGCGTTATCACAGTGTCTTGCTTGCATCTCGTACGTTAGTTATTACAGGCGGCCGTTTAGAAAAAACGCGGCACCCAATAGGCTCCGCAATGGATTTCACGGGACAGTATTCGATGGTAGATCGATAGCTCAAGGACTATGCACGCGCACAAAGCGCGCACGCGCGCGCGCGCGCCCGCGATTCACCGTCGGCTTGTTAACGCTGGTTTAACGCCGAACGACCGCGTATGCATGCACGCACGCACGCGTGTCTCCGCACTCGTATGCATCACGATACGCGCCCGTGTTTACTCGTGTCCCTCGTGTGTGGGCGATATTTGCCATAGGAAACCACACAATGGTCCGTCACATCATGGCTCGCCCATAGTCCACCTATGTCATATATACGTACGCTCGTCCTCTCGCCTCCCCCGTATGCATCGTGCACCGTGCATCGATGAAACCGATGCACCAATCCACCCGGCTTCAAGTGTCGATACGTTCGACACAAAAGCCTTCCTCTCCCACCCGTCGCTCGTCACCGGCTCGGCGGGATATCAGGAAATTAATCGGCGCTTTGTTCGTATTTTAGATATTACATCGCCAAACGAAACGAAACATATCGTCCTGCGCTTTGCATTTCGTACCTTTCGCTGCATCTGCGTTTTTTAAATCTTGCGTATTTTGTCTACATTTCGTTAAAATCTCTAGTTGTCACGCAAGATCTCGATGTTAGTAAAACGCATTTTTTTATAATAAAATTCAAACAAAAACTTAAAAATACTTCTCGTAAAAGTTATACATTAATTTATGTCTATCGAGCACATAATTAGCACTAAATTATAAGTGTTTTTTTTAATTACTCTTTTTTTAATGGGTATTTTAACTTTTTTAAAAAACAGCACGAAAATAATTTCTCGCAAAATGGCAAATTATCGTTAGAAATATTATAAAATTGTCGTTAAACCCAAAAGTAACTATATTTTTCTCTCAGTGTGTATTCGAGTGTGATGCGTAATGTCAGTGAAATAAAGTTACCCGTAGCACATTTTTGTTCACAAGCTCAACAAAAGTTCACAAGTGTCTTTTCGCCAGCTGAGTGAAACGGAAGGAAACACGAATGGGGAACGCGATAAGCTGTAAAAACTGTTATAGATAATAGAGTAATATTCCTTCCACTCTCCCGCACTTTAAAGCGGGGGAAATAAAGCGAACGCCAATCCGTTTTTATCCCCAAATCCGCGAGCTGCAGAACAGCTTCGTACGGATGTGCTCTCGCGGTAGAATTCTGGCCGAGTATTTGCAGTTCTACGCGGATTTGGAAGTAGTATGTATTATCTATGCCGCGGTATTGTTAAGCCGTCGCACACGGATAATGGCGCTTGATTCTGAATTATGCGAGACGAAATGACTCATCATCGGTGGCTCAGACTCGCCTGCGAGTATAGAGGTGAAACATTAGACACCATCACTGCCGACAAACGAGAAATTATTGTTTCAAATAATACTCTAATTAACTGTTAAATAATGCGCATTCGCTTCTCGCAATGGACTTTTCGTCTTCTTGCCTTTATTCTACAGGGACAACGAAGATTAATTACGAGCTCATCGTCATTTTATTTTATCTTATAGTCACTGATATTTATTTAGGCCCGCGTGATCTTTTAATGTTCCGTCTATATTTAATAATTATGAGTCTAATATAAATAATATTCTTTTGCGAATATTTATGATAAAGTAAAAAAATTAATATATTTCATTATGATAATAACGAAAAAAAAACGCGCGCGAAACGCGCGTACATCACAATGGAATATAAAAATTGTAAAAGTAAATAATAGCAAAAAGAAGCAAAAAATTTTGGTGTGTTCATTTTTTGCTTTGACTTATGTATACGCTATTTTCGCAGTAGCTTAATATTAAGCTACCGAGCTTCTCGTAACTTTTTAAACAGTATAGCAAAAAAATTATTTTTAAGAGTAAACAATAGCAAAAAATTAGCAAATAATTCTTATATCTTATTGGTTACGTTCTGATCATTTGGCTCAAATAGCTTAATACACAGATAGGTATATAAAGGTATCTATGCCAAATTATCAGAACGTAACCAGTAAGACGTGAGACATTATTTGCTAATTTTTTGCTATTTTTAGCTTTTAAAAATAATTTTTTTGCTTTACTTTTTAAAAAATTACGAGGTATATAAAAATAGCGTATACATAAGTATACAATACATAAGTCATATCCTTCCTTCTCTCTTAGAAAGGAGAGGTAGAGATTTAATCGTAGCAACTTTTCGTAATTGGATCTGATTGATTTTCTCGCTTGGCTTACTTCATACTGCGAGAGTAGCTATCAGCGTTGAGATAATATGTGACAGTTATTGCGACAGTTTTGACAGTTCGTTAAGTTATCGAAAAAGATTAAAGAATTAAAAATTGTTTTAATCTTAATTCTTTACAAAAATTATCTTTCATTAAATAATGAGAAATTTCGCGCGCGAAGCGTGCNTTCACCACCACTAATAATAATAAATATCCCAATTAAAATATTCAGTTTATTAAAGTATTCAATTTATCTACAATAGAACTTTCATAATTAATTTACATTTATATGTAATTAAGTTCGATAAATACAAATCTGTCTATCTTCTCTCTATTTTTTCCTAATATATATAAATTCTATTGTAAATCAATCATACATGTTAACTAAGTTTGTCTTACTTTTCTTGATGCATAGATGAGCATAAAAGAGATTTAATGTATATAATATACATATAATAACATGAATATTTATTCCACTACAAACGTACGAATATATCGTTTTTTTCACTAATTGTAAATATAATATCGAACACGCGCGCTACCAAAGCTGTGCGAAGGTTCAATGCGCCGCACATGTTTTTTCATCGGGTGACCATGACAAGTAACAACAATTCGAACGATACCTGTGTACGGAAATAATATTTGCACTGAGATGAATAAAACGATTCCTTAACTCAGCCAGTATTTTGATTTAAATAACAATTGTAATATTTCTTCATTATATTTCATTAGAATGCATGTAATTACCGAAATGACATGGAATTTAATTTGAAGACATTGATATCAATACTGATAATTGATAATAACTAGATTATAGATTATAATTAATATTATAAAATACTAATAATTTAATGTAATATAATATAATTTTTCCCGACAATTTTTCGATTCTCTTTGTAACATGATAGTCAATTACATTTAGTAATTATTACGAATTTTATATCGGAATTCTATTTCATTTTTTCGAATGTACTAAAGTGAAATTTGATACTTCTATAGTTTGTGATAAAAATTGGAATTTTATTTTTATACTTGAATATTGCTTATTAATATATGTATACTCATGCGATCCAAGATGTATGAGATGCACGTTACAAGATATATGAGATGTACGGTTCCATTAAATAATTGTGTTACGTGAAATATATGTATATGTGTTTATATGTGAGTATGTATGTACATATATGTGTGCGCGCGCGAGCAACCTAAGTAATACACTATACTTTCTCTCATAATCATTACTGATATAAATTAATTAATTGTATTTCATTAATATTAATCTTCTACATATTTTATAGAATTAAACTAATAATTTTTACGTGAAATGAATATAAATTATAATTGAAAAATACAAATAAATTATTAAATTATTAAATGGTATTTTCGCGAATTTTGCGTCGCAAGTGTATTATGAGAAGTAAAGTTAAGTGCAACGATGTGAAACAATACAATAAAGCTTTAGACTCATTTTCGAATACCGTTTACAGATATAATTGCAGTGGAAGATGCATCGGTGGACGCTAGGGATGTCGCAAAACGATGAGTACTAAATTTCAATTAATTTTACGGACAATCGATTTTCTTTTAGTCCTCTTTCTGCATTTTGTTCTAATTCATGTATTATTATGTTCACTATTTCGTAATAGAATTTTGTTATTATTAAATTATCTATTAAGTATTTAAAGTCATTGATAAAATAATTTAATTAATTTATTGTAGATTTTGTTTTTCGTAATGATTAGAATACGATATTGTATATAACTTTATATAATAATTAATAAAGAATTTATATATATATATATATATATATATATAAAATATAATATAAATATTATATAAACATATAAAACTGTATTTTATATGCATATATACATATGTATAATAAATATATGTGTATACACATAAATTTATGTAAAGAACAGACTTTACATTAACACAGTTAACAGAATAAATTATAATTGCAATAATTCCATAACTTTTCTGATATTCAATAAAGAAGAATAATGATTAAGAAAAACACGATGAGGTATTATTTATAAAGCATAAAAAATTCAGAACAATTGAAACTAAATCTTGATAAAACTGAAGAAGCTACTCTGGAAAGTTTTGGTGCAAACAAAGTCGGATAGTGCTCGATATTGCAGTCATTTTTTACAATTTGTGTTCCGTCCGACACTCAAAATTGTTCCGTAATTTTGTACTCTCCATCACAGACGCTGTATTTTTCATCATATTGTGCTATCGCACACAATTCTCACGCGAAAACTTAATGTAGCCAAAACTTGATACACCAATAATATTGAGGCAATTGGAAGTTTTTTACCATTTGTGTTTTCAAAATTAATAATTGGACAGAAAAACTGTAATGAATGTTTAAAACGTAATTAGAAATAGTTTCAATGACAGTTATACATGCGATTAATAAATAATATCAAACTATTGTCTCCGAAAATAATTTCATTATTTACGATTCTCAAATAAGTCTTCCCTGATGACAAATTGGTTTGAACAAATAATTGAAGATTAATCATGAATTATAAATACTCTTACAAGAGAATCAAAGATTTATGTTTAAGTAGATGAATTTTAAAAACTGATAATCAAATACGAATTCATAAAATTACGATCTGTGAATTAATTAATTCGAATAATAATCCGTGAATATGAATTCGTGAATACAAATGTATAAAATAAAGATTAGTGAATTAATTAACTACATCAACCAAATGATGATCCGTGAATATGAATAACTAAATAATGATTCGTGAATGAACGATTCTGTACTTAATTATTTTTTCGATCAAAGACTAAAAATTATTAAATACTGGTAAACCGTTATATTATTTACTGTCACAATATATATCAATTTTATGAAATTAATCCTTACACAAACTCTGCCTAAAGGCAGAGCTACGACCATTATATACAGATATCGCGTAACGTCAAGGTGTCTTTCGATAAAACAAATGCAGATGGAAATTATTCCCGCATAGTAAAAAGTAATAGACGTACAGTTTTCAATGAAATAAAATTGAGACCAATTATAACCTTATTTAGAAGGAAGACACTATAGTCGAGTTTTGTCCTAAAAAATTATTTAGCAGGAAATCACCAGTAACAACAAAAGAATTAATAAAATATGTCAAAATTATATGGTTTATTGTGTTAATTATGTATCAAGAAATGTGTTCTTTTACACGATCAATATGATTGTTATTCCGTAAACATTATTATTTTGTAAAATGGATAATATTCGCACATTAATGGTTACCGCAATAGCAGACTGTGTAATCGAAATTCGATACAGTAATTCGATGCATTGACCCGATGAAGACCTGAGTAACCGAGAACACTACTAGCAAGCAAACAGTGTCCCATGCTCAAAGTCGGGAGATCAATCAATTCATATCCTCTTGCTCTGTTTAGACTGCAACGCGCAATACGTTTGATCGTAGTTACGATCGATTTTGAAATTAGCTCGGTGAGCATGTTCTGCACGTTCTGTTCGTCTTCCCACAGTAAATAAAAAAATAAACCTAACAACTGACGAAAGTATACAAAAGAAAGCATTGATATTTAAATACTACTGCTTTAACAGTACTATTCGCTATTTTCACATAAGTCATTTAATATTGTGAATATTAAATATAAATTTATAAGCTCAAATAAACGAATGGTTTCTACTATTTAGTGGTAGTGGAAGTTTCTTCGTGTGAGATACTATTATTTACATCGCAACAAACTAATTCTAATTAAAAAAGTTTTGTTTATTACTTTTTGACGCAAGATGATGCTGCACAAACAAGTATGTTTCATCAACTGGAATAAAAACCAGTAGTTTGTAATAGATCAGGTAACTCTTCGAAATGTTTTTACCTTCTTCGCGGAAAGTCTTCGCGCAATTCTCTTTTTGCGATAGTTCCTTTATTATTTCTTTACGAAACGCGAACCGAGATTTACTCTTTCCTTCCAATAATGATGTGTCTTGCGCGAGTTAACAAGGCATAAAGTTTTTAACGATTCTCAAGACAATATTCGCCTTCCGCGGCTCGACGACAGTATACCTAGCCCGGAAAAGTGCATGCAACGCTGCCGACTACAGCTGCTGTTATCTGAGACTTGGATCATGTCCCATACCTTCGTCTATACCCTACGAATGCTCTTCCTTGCTCTTAATCCTTAATTAACCTCATTTCCAACCAATTCCAAACAAGTACTTTCAGTTCGATACGAACTTCAATCTCTCAACTTGCGTTCGGATAACTTTACAAGAGCGGCGATCAGGATTTCACTTTGAAAGGAAATTGAGCAACGTCTTTCAGCGCAAAACAATAACACGGATCTCGCAAGTTATCTCGGAAGGAAACGGAAAGCTGTGCGTTTTCGCCGCGGTTATTCCACAATAATCTGACAATTTTGTCGCGGCAATGACAGATTTATGCGTCGCTTCACGAACAACGAGACGTATTTTCGCCGACATAGATACGAATAACAACCGCGTACGTTACGCGTGGAAAAATATTTTTATAGCCGCTTCTGTATTCTTTTCAAAATTTATTTTGCATCGTCCGCGAGAGTAGTATTCAAATAATAAAGGCAGATACGTGAAGTGCGGCGGAAGAGTATGACTTTTAAAACCTGCCGCGTTGGCAAACATTGGGATGCAAATAACAGCACATAACGTGTCTCATATTATTTTAATAGACTCGCACAGTTAAAAAGATTGTGGAACATCATGCTTTCCCCGTCAGACTATTTATCAAAAAAAATGGCTATTCCATTACATCATTTTTAAAACTTTTTACAATTTTTATGACTATATGTAGAAATCGCAGATAAAATTTTGAATTTTAACCCATAATACTGCCAATTCAAAATATTAAACCATACAAAGTACATATTAAAATATTTATAAAGAAAATTTCAATTTTAATTAAGTTGAATACAAAGGCACGTTATTTACTGTCCAGGATAACGCAATTTAAATGCTTCAAAATTATTTCTCATTTTACAAAAAATGAATAAAACTTTTAGTTTTAATGGAAAATATGGTACCCACACACACACACACACACACACACACACACACACACACACGCACAACATATAACTAAAAATTGTTTATATCATGTATTTTATAAAATATTATTCATATTTTTTTAAAGGAAATTATTGATATTTCTTAAGTAATTTAATACTTCTGTACTTTTTCAGTATCTAAAAGTATTTTTAAAATGTAATTAAAATATCAGTAATTTATAAAAATACTGATTTTTTAAATAAACTTATTTTAAAATTTTTAACTGAAAAATAATATAATTAATTAATTAATGAAAAAAATATAACAGTTTTTAAGGAAAAATATGCATTTGCATATTACAATTTTATTCTAAATATTTTTTTAATAAAAATCAAAGTATATTTAAATATTTTGTATTTTATATTTTATACTTAAAAGATTTAGAATGCTCATTTAAACTGGATCGTTCTATATATCTTTTAAAATACACAAATAAAAAATTGAAAAACTATTCGTAATTTAATATAAACATAAAATTTATTATTTTATAAATTACAATTGTTTTCAGAAATATTAATTATTTCTATAAATATATTTCTGCCTCTACCTCCAAAATAAATAATAGCAGTGCAGTAAAGCTTTCAATGACTTGTGAAATCGGTAACAGAAGCCCTTTACTTTCTTCGAAGCACCCTTTTACCTCGAAGTCCTATAAAGCCCCTTCAACAATATTGAGTATACAACGTGAGCTTGCAATTTATTTCAAACGAGATTCCTTTTCGTCTGTATAACGATTCAATATTTGCATTAAGAATATCCGACTATCCATCCTAATTAGTTACAAGATACCTTTAGACTATTCAATTTTTAGATTATTCAACCTTCCAGCGCCGAAACACGTCTTAATGGATTCGTATAAAAAGGTGCTTTAGAAATGTACCGACATTTAATAAAAATAACTATGCCAACAACAACAGTATGCCAATAAAAGCAAATTTGCACTTATTATGTAAACAATCATAATTAATTATTAATTTTTTAATTATTACTCGTGGCGGTGAATGTGCGCTTCGTGCGGGAAATTTCCAATTATTATATAAAACCAATTATTATATGAAACATAATTTTTATAAAGATTTAAAATTAAAAAATTTTTAATTCTTTAATCTTTTCCAATAATCTAACGAACTATCAAAACTGTCACAATTACTATCACACAACTCAACGCTGATAGCTAAACTCGTAGTACAAAGTGAACCAAACGAGAGACCAAGTTTAGCTTGTGCAATGTAATTTGCGATGTGGCGGCCAGTATACACTGAAACGTGTCATCATATAATATATTCTTATTTTGATCATTTTATTGAAACATGTTATCATTGTTTATGGAATTGAAATGAGAATGAAATGATTAAAATGAGAATATTTTATAAGATAATAATAAAAATATTCTTATTTTAATCATTTCATTCTCATTTCAATTCCATAAACAGTGATGACACGTTTCAGTGTATACTGGCCGCCAGATCACAAATTACACGTAGCTAAACTTGGTCGGGACGTAAACATGATAAATAGCCGCTGGAAAATTTTCGGCGATGTCGGGGAAAGGGTCAGAAAGCAGCCCGGCCGGCGCGGCGGTTGTATCGCACGTGTATACGTTCCCATGCTGACCACACGCGCGCGAACCCAGCAGCGTCGCGACGAGCCGCGTCTACGTGCGGGTGGTGTGCATGTCAGAGAGCACTAGAAGGGATTTGGGAAAGTCCGTAAACAGTAAATTACGATGCCGGTCGCGCTTCGCAGTTTTAGCACCGCGTTTCAGCCTCCGTCGTCCGTTCGACTGTTGCATCGTGCAACCTGTCAATGCGTTCGCGCAAAAGGTAAACATATACCCCCGATCATCGACCGAGAGCGTATGTACGTGAACGCGTCGCGTGCTCGCGTCTGCCCATGCGAGACACCCCCGTGCACGCGCGTTCGTGCGCTATAAATATATTACCTGGAAACGATGCCGCCAGGGAAGCACGAAACTTGGTCATCAACTCGAATATACGCGCCGAACTCGCGAACGTGAAACACGATTATATCATTTACGTTCGATTGCTACTTAACAAACATCGCGCAAAATGTTGGATAACGAGATGCAGAGTTCATGGGGCACACTGCGCCACGAGCGATCGAAATGCTTGAAATAATTCAATATGCGATACTGCATTTCTACGTACGTCTTTCTAAATAGCTCGTAAAAAATATAATTTAGCTCGCATTAATTTTTATTTTGTTTTAAGTATTCGATTACGAAAAGAAAAAAGTAAGAAAGTCTAACCAATTTTATTTTACGATACGATATATTCTCGCTGAAAGGCAACCCGGAAAATAATCAATGAAGTAAGAATATATAACTTTTCACGTTTAAATAAGATATTAATTTTCTCATTCTTTCCGTGCTTTTTTATCACGTTGAGATATTTTACGCAAATGTTAGTCCAGCTGTAATCATTTCTCTGGTTTTTTCATTAAATATTTGCTACGGGAACGGAAAGCGTTACGATTTAATTAGGAAATATAATTATTTTTGAAAACATAAAACCAATTATCATAACAGCAAGTAACTTCATGTTAAAGAAATTTTTAATTTCTGTTTTACGCGATATATTCTGTTAATTTGTTATAGGGTTGTTCTAAAATGGTGAACAATATATTTATATTGTTTTTGCGCAACACGCCGACACGTGATATTTTTCTCTTACGATAAAAACAGGTATAGAAGCGTAAACAATATTACAGTTTTAACTATTTTACTATTGCGTTTTGGCAGCTGCGCTTATTTCGAAATCAAAATTCAATTTCGGTAAAAATCAATTTCGATAAAAATCAATAAAAATCTACAGAATGGTGTGATATGATAAAATCCATGTTATAGAAAGAGAACGAGCGAACGTGTACCACTTTTAAAGCTTATTATTTATTTGCGCACGTTTAAATTGATTAAATGTGTCTCAATTTCATATTAGAATACAAAAAAAACGCGCTTTCATTTACATAACTGTAACAATGTGATACACCGTGAAAGCGTGCATTCTTATACATAGCCTTACTCACCTATGTGAACTGCGATGACGAGCGAAAGCTGAGCCAAGAGAGGACAACAGGAGGCTTAAAATTCAAAGACTGCCATCCAACATCTGCTTTATTCCGGCTCCATGTCTATTTCCCTTCTAGAATGCTCTTCGTATGGATCGCTGCGAGAGTTTCTGAGGATAGTCGAGGCTTCGCAAAACACTCTCAATGTGGAACGAGCTACGAATTTAAAAAGAAAAGAACGATTATTCTATAAAGGCCTGTACTTTAAAGAAATGTATTAAGAGAACGTTTAGATTGTATATCTTTATCTCTGCTGTATGTATAAAAAAATTTTTTACATAAATTTATTTATGAAAAGTAATCAAAATAACTATAATACTAAAAACAATTATTTTCAATGATAAACTCTTAATTATGATTATCAAATAATTAAAAGATAAATTTTATTATTTACTTAATGGATATAAAAAATTTTTTAATTATCCTTATGTCGATAGAAAATATTGCATCGGGATAGTCAATTTGATTTATTTGATTATACTTGTTTTATCTCTAATAAACTGTCGAAAAAGCTTTCTTTCCTTCAGTTGAAAAAATTATTGCGCCGAATCGTAATATTTTTTAGATAAGTGATATGGAACTTTTGCTCCATTTATATGCACCTCGTTATCCCGTTAATCACAATATTACCGGACATTTTCATAAAGTATTCTAAAATGTGAACAGAAAAGTTAAGCTTTACACATTATATGTTATTCGGAAACAAAAGCATGCAATATATGCTAAAAAGTTAAAAATGTTAAAAAGCATAGATGGTAACGTGGTGTCGCTGAAAAATAAAAAAATTAAACGAAATGTAATAATAGCTGTAACGGATTTATTCAATGTTGGTAAAATATATATTTCCTGACTGGAGCATTATTTGCGATCACCCATGTCATAGAGAATGTATAGTCGAGCTGCATATACCCCAAGAAAAATATAGCTTTCTAAAAACTCGGGTAACGATAAAAAAAATTTGTATATATAGTTAATATAGTATAAATAGTTAATTTCTTTGAGCGAAATACGGAATGTTTTAGGATTTGACAAGCATTTTACATGCAGTTTAACTGCATATAAAAAATTCCTAACAATATTCCTATCTGTAAATATTCCTAACAATTTAATACACTTTTTAAGGTGCGTACCTATATGAATATCATAAATATGACTTATATCAGCTTTCCGATCCAAGGGATTAACAGATAATCGATCGTTGTTCTCTGCTTGCATTTCAAGCGATAAAAAGTAAAAATATTACTCCAGCGCGCTTGACACTATATGCAATAATACTTTGATAAAATACAAAAATAAATTAAAGAATCTAGTACGTAATTAATTGCAAATCTTTTTTGTGCAATGCATTCGATAGAAATTGCATATTCCAAATCAAATAAATTCTCTCTTTTATTTTTTCTCCAATTTCGCGACATAACTTTTTTTATCAGTATATATTGGTGAGAAACCATAATTCTTAATATTAAATTTTTTAATTATTTAACAACAAGTTACATATATATATATATTAAGATTTTATTTTAAAATGTTCAAGAAATCGAATTTTTTATTAATGTTCAAGGATTAGAATTTATTATTCACAAATAGTTATAAAATCTTAGTTTGCAAAAGCCTTTCACTTTTAACCAAGCCTTTAAAAAATATTGATATTTAAGTATAAAAAGTAAACGCAAAGTAAATATTCTTTATAGTACTTGTGTATACGAATGCATATGATACATCGCGCGTCGCAGGATACCAATTTCGCTTTTTATTCAGAAATTTTGGAAGTTTCTAATAAAGCACCCGTGTCGCCGTAAATTGCAACACTTTCCCGGTATTAGATTGAGAGATTGGACACGGTTGTGTACGTTAAATGCGTGTTGATTGAGATTTACTAGCGAGACGGGCATGTGTCGTTTTCTACAACGGCGTAACAATCTGTCTCGGGTAAAACGAAGAGTCTGTTGATTGAAAATTTCATGGCTGCGAGTTGTGTGTTACATTAAACTTTTATCGTGGCTGTGCGTTAAAAGCGCCGCTGAGCGTGCGCGAAATCGACGTATCGCCGACAATCTTTTTGCGAATTTTCCGGTATACACGATGAAATTAAGGGATATCGCGCCGCGACAGGTTATAATCAAAAGTATATACTATACGTAACACATCGACGACAAACTCATTTATCCGTGAAAATCGATCAAATCAAGTTTTTCTGCCGGCATCCATCGCGAGTTGATAAGCTTATAATGAGATAAAACGATCATCACTCGCGCGAAACTATTTAAATAACTCGTTAAGCTCCCTTTAGCCCGTGATATTATCGCTCTTGCGAGATGACAAAATTGCTCGACGTTCGATTTAAATTTCAGAGATATCGACATTGTATTAATAGACCTATTTTTATCAATTTCTTTTTTTATTTCGCGCAAAATTGAGAAATGTAATAATATTGAAAGCCGTTGATAAAATTAATTTTTGATATAGCGTATAGATGTGCAAAAAGTTTCTAAATTTGTCATTGACAGTAAATCATTATTAAACTTAACCTTCCTATTCAAAGAAAAAATTTTTTACTCCGCATAGTTTTATGTCACATAAATGTATGCAATCACCCGTTTTTATCGCGTAACAAAGTTAATGCTTCTAAAAATGTGTTTTAATAACTATAAATCTTTTACCATTTCAATTGTTTGTAACTACGCTCACGATTTTCTTTCAAAAACACGATCGTAATAAAAAGAAAAATCGAAATAATGCGCGAATTTTGAATGCCAAAGGTTAAATCGCAGTACTTCCATATTTTCTTTTTGATCACGGTCTTAATCCAACAACTAATGCTATAATGCAAAAATCAAACGGTGCCTCCGAATTCGTACGTAAAAGCCGCCATCGATCAGCGCATCCGCGCCACTCTGAGGGAAGTTGGTCGAAAACTTGCCGAAAGTCTCGCGATAGCGGAGGCCATTAAATTTGAAATTACCAGGTAATTAATATTCAAGCTAGCCTCGTGCGGTCGTCCGCCGTTGTCGCCTGCCTAACCCTGCACCTCCTCTAGGAGCTGAGTCAATACGTAACGCAATTACTTGACAAGCGGATGGCGGTTTGCTGCAGCACTTTCCGCGCTCCCGCCGCATCAGGCCGACGTAGTAGCGTCCTCCCCTCGCCCCGCGGCGCGTCCCGATGCGCGGAGAACGCGCGGCGGCCCGTGTGCGTCCCTTTATCGGTGTTTGCTTCTATCGCGGTGTGCCCGTGTGTGCGCAGGATGTTGTTATGCAAGGAACGTGTTTAACTTTAGTGAGCCGCGTAACCATATTGCCCGAATGCATGTGCAGCCATGCGCCCCGCCGGGAGGGCGATATCGCGGGGAATATAGCGGATATAATGGCTGTTGCGAGCACTTACGCTTTAGTGCGTGCGAAAACGTCGTCGTTGAGTACCTTAAAGGGCCCTCGGGACGAATGAATAAATGGAGATAATCGATGGATGGAACGCAATCACAATTGAAATTATTGCTTATATATATATATATAATACGAATATATTTAATAATTTGGATAATCGGATAATCATCTATTTGGAAAACAATTGATAACATTACGCGTAATTATACAGCAACCGTGTATGTACATACAGACTGAAAGATTACTGTCGAGCGTTTCCCTAAAATTGCCGTTCTTTCCTTTCTCGCTCGAAGGTGCCGCGTAAATGTGTAGATCGGTGACTGATATCATTAGCTTAAGTGAGGCACGAGATACATGCGCCGTTGTCGGTGCATGCGCAAGCACGAAGCCACATCGGTGCCGATATCGCACAACGTGCGGTATGATAAATGCGAGTGTACAAACGGGCGAGGGCGTACGAGAATGTACGATGTGGAAGAAGATACCGCCTTATAGACGATGCATCAGTCCATATGATCGCTTGACAACGGAAATTAAGTCGTTCGCGGCAATGTATCGAGTCGTATGTATCGGGACAGATAAATTCGAACGTGGAATGATAACTTGGAGAAACACTCTGCGATATTCGGTTATAGCTCTAAAATAATGTATCCGAGAGTGTCATAAACGCCTGGTCTACAATCTTGCTTTAAGAAAATATAGCTCTAACAATAAGCTGTGACCAATCACAGTCGAATGTGAGGAGAATAAAATCGACTGTGATTGCTTATGTCAATTATTAACTTTAATTTTGGTTTAACTTACTTTCTATCTTTTTTTAATTCTAGGAATTAGAAAAAGATGGAAAAGTAAGTCGAACCGAGATTAAAGTTAATCCGCATTGGTAGAAATGGACATTAGAGCTAAAATATTTTCTTAAAGCAAGGTTGTGGACAAGGGGTATATCAGTGTAACGTCGAAAACAGGGCTCATCTCTAAAGATTAAAGATGTGATCACGTCGATTATATTTCTCATTCCTCTCTCGCAATACGTTGTGTATTGAAAATTTCAAATAAAAAACTTTAAAAAAACGGTGTTTCGAATGATATGGGGGAGAGGGGGATGACCCCGGGCAAGAAACACATGTACGTCGATTAAAGTCGATCAGATTGATCAGCGAGCGCTCGTGCGTGAACGTCATTCCCGAAAGAGTAAGAGATGTGCTTAGCTCCATCGAGCCGTGTAACCACGTCGGGGCCAAACGCACGTGCAAGGCATTATGTAGATTCGGTGCGAGAGAGGTCGATTCGCCCGTACAAATATCTCGGCGTAATCGGCGTAAATTGATCGCGGGAAAGATTTTCCTGCGCGCGTTAACGAGCGCCGGGCGCGAAAATATCGATCGGCGGGGCACCGTCGGTGAAAATTTAATTAAATCACACACGTAATTTAACGGATCCAGCTGTCGCTAATAAACTCGGCGCAACAGAAGTGTCGGGCGAAAGTTATAATTACGCGAGATATGGCGAATTTAAATGAATATCGTGAGAGGGGACGTACAGATAAACGGAATCCCGGGCGCGTAGATGCGCATTTTGTTATACGCCTTTCATTTACATTTTGCATTTGAGACACAATCGCGCCGCCGCACTCTCTCTCCCTCTCCCTACCTCTGTGTGTACTCTGTATTAAAATTTGACGTCGGTGGGATTAAAGCTAAACCGCAAGCTGGAAAATCGTCGGTCCTCTCGGACGAAATCTGACGCACGATACAGCGCGACAGTATCATGACAGCTAGAAGAGCGTCATGATGCTGCGCCAGAAAGGAGGAAGCTATAGATACGTGCATTGTTGCATAGCGGCTGTGTGTCGTCCTGGACACTATTACCGGTCCACTATGCACATGGATGCACCGCAACGCACGCTACCGCGCGTTCATTCGGGAGTTACGCGATATTTCTACCCGCGAGTAAAACTAGTGCGTAGCGCTTTACTCTATCATGGCAGCCGAAAATAAATTTTGTTTTCTTCTTTTTTTTGTAATTTATTTTCATACCGAAAAATATCGCAAATATTAGTTATCCAATTTAAATAAAAATATCCAAGATTAATTATAAAAATTATAAGAAAATATTATTATGAGAAAGTAGAATTATCCAATTGCTATTAAAAATATAGTAGTTTCGTATCGGAAAATAATGCCATATTTTAATACAACAAATCATTTTTCACTAATTAAAGAGATACACTTAATCTAGCTAATTTACAGTAATATTTTTACTTATTTTACATTTAGTTACATGTCATATGACATATTTTTTCATTTATATATCATGTAATGTACTTTTTTCACATCATATTTTTTTCATTTATCTACGATTTATAATCGGAGGATACATCAATCATACAATTCTATTTAAAGTAACGTCAGTGCCGATTAATAAATATTTATACACGTATTCGCGGCAACAGTTAGAAATAGAATTAATTACGACAGCCGGGAGGATCACGAGCTTCCGCCGTCAAAGGACGAAGGAATCGCAGAATGACCGGCAGTAAAGCAGGTCGTGCAGTAAGGTTGAAGATCTCGGGGCTACAGGATCAGCGAAGGGCTTTATTCCATAGACCGTTCACCTGTCGTACGCCATGGATACTCACTCTCCGAGGAACGGAAATACGTGTGACGCGTGCGCGCGCACGTGTGTGCGTGTGTTTGTGTGTGTGTGTGTGTGTGTGTGTGTGTGTGTGTGTGTGTGTGTGTATGTGGGGGGTTGTGTAAGTGAACTCATAGAGGAGGATTATACGAAGAGGGTCGAACACTTATTGCGCACAATGCTTGACGAACGTTAAGTTCGCAGTTGAGCGTTTCCATTGTCATCGTGCTGAATTCGACGATAAACAAATACATTCGGCCGCCATTCAATGCCTGTATAGAAGATGATCACAAAGCGTACTCTTGCAGCAATTGCCTATACGACTTGATATGTATATGAACATGTGTATAAATGAACGCAAGAAGAGAGCAAGAGAGATTTACGAGGGGGAAAATATTAAATAATTTAATAGCTTCATTTGTGTTTTTTTTACGTAAACATTATATACTATTTATACGTATATTTCTCACATCTCGTTAGAATAAGCTAATTAAGAAGTGAAGTGATGACAAATCGTGAAATAATTAATTAGCAATCTTAACTATTTGTGTTTTGATGTTTATAATTTATCTTAAGTGCTAATTTATCGTTCCGAAAGTTCCGCTTTCGTGGAACCTGTTTACTCAGGTGTCCTAACAGAAATTTGTGCATGTACATTATACATATATACAGGTTACTAAATCCGTATCGCTCTCGGCTCCGCTAAAGCAACAAATAAAGCTCTTTCGGAAATCAATATCGCCATACTATTAATATAATGCGATTGTGCGGTATTAAATTAAATATCATTTTCCGTGCATGTTTAACAAGTCAACATGGAATAATTGCCAATTATCACAGAAAGCACAGTAACCAAATAATCAAGCAGGCATTTGATAACAAGAAGAGATAATGAAGTAGCTCCAAATGAACGAAGGTAAGCATGAGCCAAATAAACAAAACCTTTCATTTAATATGATTATTTTTCTTCAATAATATCGAAATATAGAATTCAGAAAATTTCTATTTAAATGACGGTAACCATACACGAATATGATTTGGGATGATAAAAGTGCGAAAAAAAAAGTAATCTATATTTGACACCATTCTCCGGCGTCCCCTGTTTTAACTCGAGGAGTCGACGCCCGATATCGATACAATTTCAAATACCATTAAAAAACGGAAGAATGGAAAGTATTACGAAATGCGCGACAAAAGCTGGCGGGTTCGTTTAACGAAGCACCGAGTTCTGCTTCCTGCCGATACATCCCGCTCTCTCGTCCAGACAGGTAGATTGAGATTGGACGCAGTGACGCGAATTATTATAATCCCAACCTATACAGCAACGGCGGCGGCGACAGCGGCGACAGTAGGGCCCGGGGGCGTTTTTCGTAGCTCTTGTATCGCGAAGTATATAATATTGGGTCCCGTCGTTCCCATCTACGAGAAGCCGGATTTCTCTCTCTCTCTCTCTCTCTCTCTCTCTCCCTCTCGAGCTATCGTCCCGGCTGCACGTACGTACGTACACGTCGGCGCTTGCCCGACGTCCAGACGAGCCTTTAGGCGACGAGAAAAGTAGTCGGAATCGCCCGCGGAAATGCTCGTCGACGAAAATCCTATTCGTCCAAATGACACGGAAGGAACGATCGTCGAATGCACGACCGACTGAGAAAATCAGAAATTCTAACGCGCGCGAAAAGAATCTCGGCGGATTATTATTAAAATGTATTATTAAATGTTCCTCGACACGTCGAGTCTCGATGTCTCGATGTTTGATGCGAGTTTAAATAGGAAATTTATTTTTCACATTACAGCTTTAAGCAACTACGTTTTTTCCTCAACATAAACATATTTTCTCTCTCTCTCTCTCCTCCCCCCCCCCCAGCAATTTTAGAATTCTTAGATTGTCGAATCGTATGCCGCGTACGGAAACATAAATCTGACAGTCGTAGGAATCTATGAACAAAAGTAGAGCCACTTACATGCGCGTAAAGCAGAATTTATGAGAGGCGCGGGAATATAAATGCGCGACGTATCATAAATTCCCGTCTTGGATGCCGGGATATGTATGAGTTAAAAGGAGCAGCAGGAGGAAGAGTGGGCAGAGGGGGGGGGGGGAGAGAAAAGAGAACGGCGTAAAGGTGGCTGCGTATAGGAGCGTGTAGGGACATGCAGGAAAATCTTTCTCTCCCGATATGTGGGTCCCGAAGGATACTAACGATACCGTTCAGAGCTTTCATAGACTCCAGGGACATTTTAAGTGTACAGGCTAGAAGTAAGCCCATTGCTTTTTCGTCGTTGTCTCACAAATACTAAATAATATCTCCTTTAACATCTTTTGATGATATATATTAGCGATGAATATATGTATTAGTAATAATGTTAACAATAAATTTAACGGGAAATTATGCGGTTCTATTTATACATATATATGTTCATCTATTTTTTTTTCTTTTCCATCTTTTTCCTCTACATTCGCTCGCATGTTTCTTCAAACTTTCGAGGTACTTCGAGGTTTTTAGGTACTTTAAAGATCGCATCAAATTTAAGATCAATTACAAATTTCCTCGGCGTGCCGTTACGTGACGCAATTTTGTCCTGACGGCTTTCCATGGACCGTATAGAAAATCGAAAGCTCGCAGCCGGAGGGTGAGAGGGTGCCTGAACTTAATCGTACTGGCGGGCCCACCCTCATCTTCGACCCCGTTCGATATCTTAACTACTTCGCCCAGCACGACCTGGCCCCGATTTAGCCGACCGCGCGCGACACACCACACCTCCCCCATCTCGTCCCGTCTAACTTACGAGCCCCATCCTATCATCCCCGACGCCATTTGGACCGGCAACTTCGCGATGAGATGCATGGAAATCGAGTCGAGGCTTTAATAACACCGATAGCTGATAGCAGTCGCAGCATCCCCGATCGAACGCGAAAAAACTGCCAACTTTCCGCGTTTCTTAAAAAAGGAACCCTTATCTATCCTATTCCACCGTCGTATCAGTCCCCCATTCTTCCCATCCCTCTTGCCGCGGGGTAAACGACTGCTACGGCGGAATCTTTGAAAGTTGGTCATCTGTCGATGTTCGTGACATAGAAACGTCACTTTTCTCTGTCAAATTTCTCTACGGATATCATATTTCTTATTTTTACTTGCAACGATCTCGGGATCTCGATTGCATTTATCATTATGATCGAATTATTTACATATGTTTTTTTTCCCAGATAAAACAAGAAATCACAAAGATGTCAAGATGACTCTAAAAAATTGTCATGTCATTTTATTACTGCTTTAGCGTTATTATGATATATCATTATAATTTTTGTTCTACCTGGGTTTTTATATCTGGATTAGAACCATCTTCTAATTTGAAATAGAATAGGAATAAAGCATTGAAAGATGTATAAAGTAGGTATAAATCAGATAAAAACGTACACCTTATTAAAGTTTTCCAAACAGATTGGCGTCGATTAATATCAGGTAAATTAATGCTGTTGGTATAATCGAAAGCTGCTCCTTTATCAAAGGTGGAGTATGTAATAACGAGTCGCAGAACCACAATAATCGCGATGCGAATCAGAATTCTCATTTCGCGGTTGCTTCGTTGCGCATTCGATTTAATTGTTCGATATATGCGAGAAACGATTAAAACACCGTAAAACCACCGCCAGGCTGAAATACCGAATTCACGGAAACACGCGCGCACGCTCCCACACACACACACACACACAGGCGTACGTACGCGTCTGCTCGATTTTCCATAAGGTCGCTGGATCGGCCGAGAACGGAATTGCATCACGTAACCGCTCTCCCTTGATATTGCACCGCACACCCACGGATTCGATTAATTTTTTACGATCGTCCAATCAGTGAGGACGGATGAAACCGCTTGAATTAACCGTTCTATTAGAAGCTTTTTGGTCCGGACCGATCGTAGAACGTGATAACGTCTTACGATAAGTCATTTTCATCGAAACTACCTGTCTATTGAACAATTAAAATACTTCATTTCTGTGAGACGTCGTGATGCAAAATTAAAAAAAATAAAAATAATTTATACTTAACAATAAAGAATATTATTATTACAACTATTATAAAATTTCTCAGAAAATTTATATGGCGACAATAGAAAGCTCTCCGTTAATAGTTTTATTTGATAAAAGAGTATTATTACCTAGTTTTCAACAATGAATGCGTCAGAGAAAATAATTTAATTTAATAATATAAAACGCATATTAAAGGATTGTACCTACTATAAACTACATCCAAGCAAATGTATAGTTTACAGCTACAATACTGATAATGGTCCTACAATACATAATGGTCCTACTAGTGCCATCTAGTATGGATTCATTGCAAAAAGTAGCAAAAATTCTAGGATATGTCAGAGCGAGTGATTTCCGGAGCACGTTGTCCACACGTTGTCCTAGAATTTGTCTGCTATGATTTGTTGCTATTTTTTGCAATGAATCTTTTATAGTATTAAGATGTCATATAATTTACCCAGAAAAATTTGATGAGGTAGAAAAAAATATATTCATCATTTTTAAAAAGCTACAAAAAAACTGTTGCAATCATGGTGCAATCCAGTAAGTATTATAACCTGCAATATAGTATATTATTATTGCATTATAACGTGTGCAGTCGAAAGATCAATATAAACGTTTAACTAATAAACATTTTTATCAAATTAAACGTTTACTTATATTGAAATATATATTATAATTTATCTATGTTTTTGCAGAGTTTGCGGATCAAAGTAAGGAAGAACGTATGATAATAACAATCGGAGAGATTATACAGGAATTATTAAAGGCACACAAGGAAAATCGAGACGTTAATCTAAACAAGTTGAAGACACGAATTTCTTCCAAATATGGCTTGGACTCTTCTCCAAGATTGGTTGATATTATCGCGGCAGTTCCTAGTTATGCTAGGAATATACTTGTACCGAAATTGAAGGCCAAACCTATCAGGACTGCTAGTGGGGTTAGTTTAACTTGCATCGTTTTATACAAATTATCTTTATGATACAAGACAAAAAAATAATATAATCCTTGCAGATTGCTGTTATAGCTGTGATGTGCAAACCACACAGATGTCCACATATTAATATGACGGGAAATATCTGTGTTTATTGCCCCGGGGGCCCAGATTCTGATTTTGAATATTCAACGCAATCGTATACAGGATACGAACCTACATCAATGAGAGCTATACGCGCAAGATACGATCCTTTTATACAAACTAGACATCGCATTGAACAGGTAAAACAAAAGCTGCTATGATTATATCTCAGATAATTTCCAACCATCTTTCAATGTTTGTAAAAATATGTTTATGTATAAACGTTATTACATTTTTAGTTAAAACAATTGGGCCATAATGTCGATAAAATTGAATTTATTATTATGGGCGGTACTTTTATGTCCTTGCCGGATGACTATAGAGATTATTTCATACGAAATCTACATGATGCATTGTCTGGTCACGTAAGCAGTAATGTTGACGAAGCGGTGAAGTATTCAGAATGTAGCTCTACAAAATGTATTGGCATCACTATTGAAACTCGGCCTGACTATTGTCTCAAGAAACATCTCTCAGATATGTTACGTTATGGGTATGTTTAATTTGAACATAATATTTGAAAAATATTTAGGAAACTGTTTATAATAAAATTAAAATTCGATAGATGCACACGTTTAGAAATTGGAGTACAATCAATATATGAGGATGTAGCGCGTGATACTAATAGAGGACATACAGTACATGCCGTATGTGAGAGTTTTCAATTAGCAAAAGATGCTGGATTCAAGGTGATAGCTCACATGATGCCGAATTTACCAAATGTCGACTTGGAACGAGATATCGTCCAGTTTGAAGTAATGTGTCTCTCTCTCGTTGCACATATATAACAATGTTAACTTGTATAATTATTTCCTATTAATACCTATACTCTTGTATCGATTTTTAGGAATTTTTCAAAAATCCTGCGTTTCGAGCGGATGGATTAAAAATTTATCCAACATTAGTTATACGTGGCACCGGCTTGTATGAATTGTGGAAAACTGGGAGATATAAGAGTTATGAGCCTAGTGTATTAATCGATCTTATAGCTCGTATTCTAGCTTTGATACCACCATGGACTCGCGTTTATCGCGTACAACGTGATATACCTATGCCATTAGTAAGGTAAATATAATTTTAGATTACGCAAACGAATAATATGTTTATAATAGATAACAATATTTATTTTTCATTAGTATAAGTAGTACAAGTATTAACCTTTATTAATTATCAAAATTAAAATTATCTTTTTTTATGTAAAAAATATTAGTTCTGGTGTCGAACATGGGAATTTGCGTGAACTAGCTCTACAAAGAATGAAAGATTTGGGCTTGAAATGCCGTGATGTTAGAACACGCGAAGTTGGAATTCAAGAAATACACGAGAAAGTGAAACCTTATGAAGTGGAGCTTATACGACGCGATTACGTAGCCAATGAGGGATGGGAGACATTTTTGTCATACGAAGATTCCTTGCAGGACATTCTAATTGGCCTACTCAGATTAAGAAAATGTTCTGCTAATACATTCAGGTATAATTTTTACATTTTGATTGCTGTATGCCATATCCACTATCATATTATTTAGATATGATGTAATTTTGAAACTTAGAAAAAGAATTCTTTACTAACATATCTTTATTAATAAATATAAATATATGGAATGAGAGCATTTGAACCCGAAAGTTACAAATTTAATAGTGCATACTTAACCGTGCACAGTCACTCAGCCTTTCAATATCTTGAAATATCTGAAAAATATACATTGATGCTTTTTCTTTTAGACCGGAATTAAAAGGAAAAACTTCTATAATAAGAGAGCTTCATGTTTATGGCAGCGTAGTAGGTATTAGCGCTCGCGATCCTACCAAATTTCAACATCAAGGTTTCGGTATTCTGTTAATGGAGGAAGCTGAACGAATTGCAAAAGAGGAACATCACTCTGAGAAAATTGTCGTAATTTCAGGTATATTACGCTTTTATATCCGCGATTGCTTCAACTATTTTATTAAATTTTTAAAAGATTTAGAACTAACTTCATTAACAAAACTATTTTTTGCAGGTGTTGGTACACGTAATTATTATAGAAAATTAGGTTATGAACTTGATGGCCCATATATGTCTAAAATGCTCGTATAAGTAAGGCTACGTTCGTTTTGAGCGTTCACTCATCGAAAGCATCATTTTTGAGAGTACTCGGCACGTATTTTTTTTTAATTTCTGCATTTTTTTTAATTGAGTATACGGTGCATACTCTTTCAATCTGGTTCTAATTATCAGTAAGTATATCAAAAAAAGAATGCTTTTAGAGCGTCAGAAGTAAACGCAGCCTAAAGTGAATTTTGAAAGAAAAAATAGAGATAAAAATGCATATGTACATATAATAGAATTAATGTTATGTATAAAAATAAACTTAACTTAAACTTTCCAATAAAAAGCATAGTTTTATTTAGTGTAGTAATATAATAAGATTTATGAATCTTAAATTAAAACAGTAGCGAGGTAGAAAATTTTAGATTATTATAGCAAATAATTCAATTTAATTAACATAACAGTTAATTATTTTTGAAAGTATATGACAAAAATTTTAGAACATGATATTGCTTTAATAAAATAGAACATTTATTTTAAAATTGAAAAAATAAGTATAAAAAATGTGCTATTAAGATTAGACATATTCAATAGTTGAAATATTTTATTTAAAAATTCGGTACTATTCTAAGAAAAATATTTAGAATTTTTTAAAAGATTCTAGCCCTAGTTAGGCGATGTTTCGATGTATAATAATTTCGTATCAATTTAATTTTGTACGTTTAAATAAATATATGTTTATATTTTAGCTCAAAAGTTGTTAAATTTTATTGTATATTTCTTAAATATACATGCATGTACGTACACTCACATACGCGCCCGCGCGAATAAATGCAAGTAGCTTTCGACGAGCGTAAAATGTTGCGAAGTTAAAAGACGCCACTTTATTCAATCAAATATCGAAAAAGATATGCATGTATGTATAATAAAACTGTTACAAAGCTTGTTTCACTTAATGAGTCTCAGACTTAATCAAATCTCGCTTATATAATGCGCATACTAGAGTAAAAGGATTGATTTCCATTATATTTACTGAAAATGATATATCCAGCGATGATCCGCGTGCGACCGTTGCGACATCAGCAAGAATGGACGTGAAGGGAGTCGATCAAACGCACGGAAGCGAACGCCAACCGATATCGAACGCCGATGTCGACGCCAACCGATATCGAAATTACGACGCTGGCGGTTACACCGAAGCTCCTAGGAGCGACGAGTGAGCCCCCTCACCACGACAAGGTGGCACGCCACGAGGGGGGAGCCGAGTCCTGGAGTCTCGTGCCGTCGGTCTCGCCGTGCTAGGCACGGAGT
>JAJVSH010000021.1:1471153-1496510 GCA_021460005.1 Tetramorium alpestre | reverse complement strand
TGATCCTTGGTATATCTCGCATTCGCAATACTTGGCGAATGGCCGACAAATTCAAACGGGACAGCACCCGCCTGAACGTAGCGATTCTATGCGAGTCAATTAAACGGGCGCGATGGCACGATCGCGAAAAAATAGTTGGACGTTGAACAATTTTACGCGTATGTCGCGAGATATACTCGAATCGTGAACAATGAGAAGTAGTAGCTCTCCTGCACACAGGACGCGGTAACGCTTGCCGCGCGGTGGAAGTTGGGTGCAGTCAATCAAAATTAGATCGAAATTAACTTTTTTCGCGCGGCGGATGATTTGATTGGCACCCAACATCTACCGCGCGACAAGCGTTACCGCATCCTGTATGCAGAATGCCAAAATAGCGACGCAATACGTTATACGCGCCGGAGCGCGGTCCGCGCCGTTACCTACCTGTCCGCTCGACTCGAGCCTCGCCGTGCAAATGGCGGCAGCGCCGCGGGCCGCGGAGAACGGCGGGTGTCTCACCTGTCCGCGCCGCGCGTCACGTTCGGTAGCGGTAGGCGGCTCGGCGCGCTCGACGTACCGCATACCGCTGACTCGGCAATTCCCGCGTAGCAGTCATTCCAACTCCTGAGAAGTGTCGAGCGCGCCCTGAGAGATGTCCATCAATATCCATTTCGTGTAGCAGCCCGCTGCATAATGCTGGGGTGCCCCGCGAACGCTCCTTATAAACCAAGCGTGTCTTTTTTTACTTACGAGTTAGCTATTGCGACCGTGGCCACCTAGCGGCGGCGCCTCGCACTACATAGCGGGCGCGCGTTACGGCGATATCGAAAACCGGACATTCTCAAATATTTCTTTTCCTATGCGTTTTACAGAAAAATGTTTCCTACAAAAGTTGTTTTACTTCAAAAGTGACATAAGATGGTTTGACCTTAGATAATTATTTGAAGGTCATGAGAAGGTCACTTTCGATTATTTAAACGGAACTCTATACTTTTTATTCTTGTAGCTTAAATCTCGAGAGCTTTCCAAAACGCTATAATGAAGTATATTTTTATCAAGTACTTCTCGAGTTAATTTAAATTTTGTCATGACATTTTTTAATATAAAATATGAAATATCTCATAAATTATTTACTTTTGGATGATTTTACTTTAATACTTTTAGAATAATAAAAGGAATCGATTAATAGATAGTATTAATTTTTATGCCTGCTTTATATTACTTTTGATAAAATATCCGTACAAATTATTAATATCTTTTAATAAATTCAGTTTTTAATAACAATAAAAATTGTACCTTTTCCTATATGTATAAGTTTGTAGTTCTATTTTGCCATATATTTAAATGTTCATCGATATTATCTATAAAATATACAATTAAAAAAAATGACTAATGGATAAAGTATTAATAAAATTCGCGAAACATTCACAACGTGTAGAGATATGGCATAAAAACGCCAAAAAGTGATTTCGCGACATGGTCAAAAAGTAGATGTGGCATACACACCATGCACGGAAACGATTTATCGACAGTGAAACGTTTGGCGCGGCAGCTAGGCCAACGATCGGCCCCACGAAAAAGGCCGGGATGACCGCTCTCAGGTTTCTCTCTGTTGTAAAGTATCCGCTATTTTAATTCAAGTGTAAAAAGTGCGGAATGTAACACCTGATCAAAAGTAAGTTTAGGCTAGGTTCCTTGTTCTGGCGGGAAGCGGTGTGCGGAATTGTTGCGGCCGATGTGTTTTCTGATCGAATAAAATACTCAAAATGTCCGATGTCACGATTAACGATATCGTCGTTAGCTTCCCCTTCAAGCCGTACCCCGTGCAGGAGGAGTATATGAGAAAAGTGATAGAATGCCTGCAAAACGGCCAGCACGGTGTCTTGGAGTCGCCGACAGGTATATTTGTTTGTTTAAGAAAAAGAGAAATAAATAACATTTTATGAAATTTTTAATAATTTTCAAGACTCTATTTAAACAGAAAGAAATGTAATTTATTTTAAATATTTATTTCAACGTAAGAAAAATCATTTGATTTGAAAAAATTGAAAAACTTAATTTTTAGTTGAATACACTTCCCCTTTCCATTTCTTTTATTACTCTCCTTTTTATTTTAAATGGATTTTATTTAATCGCTACTACCAATTTTTAAATAAATTTACGATTAAATAAATGCTACAAATTTAAATAAATATTCCACAGGTACTGGAAAGACTCTCAGCCTTTTGTGTTCCTCCTTAAGCTGGCTGCTGACAAAGAAAGCTCAGTTACAAGCGCAAGTGATAACCGGTGCAATAGAAAAGAAAGACTTTGGCGGACATTTTTTTAAACAATTAACCAGTGGACTTGAGAAAGCGGCGGGAGTACCGGACACGGTTCAAAGTTTTGGCTGGGCTATGCCTAAAATTATTTATGCCTCTCGAACGCATTCTCAATTGTCTCAGGCTATGCATGAATTAAAGAGGACGTCATACAAGCATGTGGCCACTGCCGTGTTGGGATCCCGAGATCAGCTGTGCATCCATCCAGAAATTTCTAAAGAGACAAGCAGTTTTAACAAGATACACATGTGCCACTCTAAAGTGAAGTCAAGAACTTGTTTTTATTTCAATAATGTGGAGGCTAGGTAGGTGTAATATTTTGACGATTCTTCAGTTGAAGTAGAGAAAACATGTAGTGGATATTATATCATATCAATAACCATGTTTTTTAGAAAAGATGATCCTGTCTTTAAACAGGAAGTGCTGGATATTGAGGATTTAGTTAAAGTCGGACAGAAGCACAAATGTTGCCCATACTTTTTGGCAAAAGAATTGAAGCAGAATGCAGATATCGTTTTCATGCCTTACAATTATCTATTGGATCCAAAAACACGAAGGTCACAGGGTATAGAGTTACAAAATACTGTAGTTTTGCTGGATGAAGCTCACAATGTTGAAAAAGTTTGTGAAGAAGCAGCATCGTTACAAGTATAAAAACAGATTAATTTTTCTTAACTTTATATATTTTAATTAAATATAATATAATAATTAAATATATGTGTCTGCATAGATAAGTAGTACAGATATTGCAATGTGTATCGACGAAGTAACTGCGGTAATGCGAGATATGGCCAAGGAATCTGAGCAGAATGACTTTTTTTCGGACAATATTGTTCAGAAAGATTTTACAGCAGAAGATCTATGCATATTAAAAGCTATGTTTTTGGAACTGGAAAAAGCAGTCGACTCTATTGAATTAAAAAATCGTAATGAGGGAGACACTTTTCCCGGTGGATATATTTTTGAGCTACTCGAAAAAATTGAGGTAGGAAACTTTTAATCTTAAATTTATTAGAATATATATATTACCTGTGATTATAATGTAATTTTTGTAACAGTTGACACACGGTAAAGAACAAATTGTGGTAGAGAAGCTAGAAAAGATTATTTTATATCTGACAACTACCAGCACTTCGCCATTTGCTAGGAAGGGCAATGCACTGCAAAAGTTCAGCGATTTATTGAGGACCGCTTTCAATAGCGGTTCCTCTATTGCACGTCATAGAGAAAAAGTGAAACGCTGCTATAAAGTTTACATACAAATGGAAGAGCAAAAGAAGAATTACAAAAATGACGGCTGGGAGAGCAAAAAGACAACTAAAACAGACGGAAAACTTATTAGTTACTGGTGCTTCAGCCCTGGTTTTGGGTACAACTTGCTTGATAACAAAATATATTATTTTAATTAATATAAATTCTATAAAAATGTATTTTACAGCATGGAGCAAATGGTAGAGCAAGGGATACGTTCAGTAGTGCTTACAAGCGGCACATTGTCTCCGTTAAAACCTTTCATAGCTGAACTCGGTATACCAATTGCAGTCCAGTTGGAAAATCCACATATAGTAACAAAGGAACAAGTATGTGTTGGCATTCTTAGTCAGGGACCGGATAATCATCCGCTCAATTCGTCTTACAACACAAGGTAAGTAAATGCTGCTGAATATTAATGATGAAATGAATAATGAAATGATTTAAATAAATTTCTCTAATATTATATTTTTATATCAGAAATGATCCAAAATATATTGCGTCTCTTGGAAGAACAGTATACAACTTCAGCTGCATTGTCCCCCACGGGTTGTTAATATTCTTCCCTTCGTATCCAATTATGAGGAAATGCAGAGACGAATGGCAGAATATGGGTCTGTGGACGCAAATTGCTGAACGTAAAGTAAGCAATAATTAGCATATTCATTACAAAGTAATATACTATTTTATGATCAAATTAATTACTGGATAATAGCCCATTTATGTAGAGCCTAATTCTAAAGAGGGATTTGTAAACGTGATGAATGAGTATTACCAAAAAATTAGAGACCCGTCCTGCAAGGGGGCTGTTTTTATGGCAGTATGCAGAGGAAAAGTCAGCGAAGGTCTGGATTTTGCAAATGCAAATGGTAGAGCTGTATTGATCATTGGTCTTCCATTTCCGCCCTTAAAGGATCCGCGAGTTATGCTGAAGCAAAGATATTTGGAGGAAATAAGGACAACAGAAAAAGAAGTATAAATTATATTTTAACTTTGCTAGAAATGGTAATTCGATAAGACTTAATAAGATTGCTGAACAAATTCAATATTTAGAGTCTAACCGGGCAAGAATGGTATCAACTTGAAGCATCCCGAGCTGTCAATCAAGCTATTGGCAGGATAATAAGACACAAAAGCGATTACGGCGCTGTGATATTATGTGATTGTAGATTTGAAAATCCAAACTTCAAGAAACAATTGTCCGCTTGGCTTAGACCGTACGTAAAAAAGTTTACGAATTTCGGGATGATCACGAGAGAGTTACGAGAATTTTTTAGGAACGCGGAAAGTACAGTAAGTTTTTATCTATACTAAATGCAGTTATTAAAAAAATGTAATGATATGTTTTAATTTGTCAATAATTTCAGTTGCCGCAACCTACTATCACTCGTGCACAATATGGGAACATTGATATGACATTACCTGCTGTGGCTGCTACCTTTGAAACAACGGTAGCAGCTCACTCTTTTAGACAAAACACGCAGAATAACTATGCGGCAGAAGAGTCGATTAAGAATAGTTTTAACATAGATATGTATCTGGATGAAAATTCAAAGGACAAACAGTCAACAAAACCACAATCTGTGATTAACTTTAGTGCTTGTAAATTAAAAGACAATCAGAGTACATGTGAATTAACGAAGCATCAAAGCAAAGTATTCGAAGAACCAGTTGCAAAAAGAAGAAAAATTAATATCATATCGCCTGGAATTGATTCGTATTTTTCTGCTCCTTCAACTTCTTCATTAGCAGCTCCTGAAAGTAATTCCACGCAGAATTTCACAAGTAATGAGAAAAATGATAAGAACATGTCTAAAGATGATAAAAAGGCATTGGGAAAACAGTATTTAAAGGATGTAAGTAATATAACAATTCAATTACTTTTATGTAAAAAATTTTACCATCTAAATGGAAGTAATGCCTCTAGGTAAAACGAGTATTATCAGCGAATGATTATAAAACATTTGCACTTATGATACAAAGCTATACGCAAAGTGGCGATTTTGACGAATTAATAAAGACATTGTCAAATTTATTTCCACCGACTGGGCAGCTACGGCATTTGTTTATAGGTAAGTTTTTTTGCATAAATTAAACAAAAGAGATAAGATGATAAAAAAGATAATTTGTAAAATTAGAAGTAAAAATAATTTAAATAACATATTTCTATTTTTAGGATTTCGAAGTTTTCTAAAGAAACAACATATTGCAACTTTTGAGACTTATATAAAGAATTCAAAATTGTTTTAACGTTATATCAACTTGAAATTAGGATAATGGATGCCACAAATGCATATACATATGTATAGTTTTATTTTACTTTATTTAAATTTATATGTTAATTTTTTTAGATAGACTAATAAAAGACTAAAAATCTGCTTAGTAATTAATATGTTTGATCAAGTTTATAAGATTGGACTACTTATGCTGAATGTAAAATGATGCAGGCATCATTTCAGTGAAATTGGAAAAAAAATGGAAAATATAACGTATGACGTACAACTAAATCTTTTTTTTTTATTTTTCACAATTGTAAAATTGGCCTTGGCCAATTAAAAACAGTATTATAATCATGAACATACTTACATGCATATATTACATATACATATTTATTATACATGATAATTTTGTTATAATCAAATATATGTACTAATTTATTATTTAAAAAAGCTATCAAAAAATATAAGAACAAAAAAACATCATATAGTATTAATTTAATGAAATTAATGTATTATATGGTACACTAGCATGTCCCGTATTCATATCCCGTAAGTAACAGATACATAAAAAGAGAAAAAAATTAGTTTNTCATTAATAATAATAAAATCGTCACAATGATAAATAATAGTAAAAAATACAGATATTTTTTCTATTTTGTTAATCATGTAACATGCAATTTGAGAATATCTTCCATTATACAATAAAATGGACAAAAATATGAAAAATTATATACACTCGCACCTCGATACAGCGTGTTTCAATGTAGCGTTCAAAAAAGGAGATTACCCAAATAGCACATAATGATTCATATTGGGGTTCGTGAAAAGTGATTAATTCTATTCAGTTCGATTAATCGGTAAATAGGATAAAAACAAATGCACTGATTAAAATTAATTAATCAGCTATTGTGATTAGTATTATTCAATTAATGATTAAAGGGGTTAATTATTTTCCAGTCAATTTTTTATTCCGATAAATTAATATATTAATTTTTTTCAAGATTTTTCTTCTGAAATTGTCACATTTCCTATCTAACCGAATTAAACAAATATGTAATCAGGTACTAACTGGTTTATTCAATTAACAATTAGTTTCATTAGTTAATCTGCGTTGGTAAAAATGAACATTAATCAAATAGGGAACATTTCTTTCAGTTACAACCGATTAATCGATTAATCAATTACAATCACAAGTCCTAGAGTTCATATATATTATTTTATATGTATATTATAAAATAATGATATACATATATTATTATATATGTATATATTTTCTAACCTATTTAAAATAATATAGATACGTTAAGAATTTGCATAAAAAATCAATATGTGCTATTTATTATTAAAAAAGATGCGTATCAGTGATCTATTGAAAGCAATTCAATTGCTCGAATGCTCGATACCAAATAATCTAGTACAGCGAGTAGTATAACTAGTATAGCGAGATCCGAGTATATTAACATTATTTATTCCTTTTTACAATTCCATGGTATGTGCTCCATGTATCTCTTTATTATTGTCGACGTCGCTTTTCGCAAGTGCGTTCGCAACAATATCTTGATAATATTCGCAGAATACACTACGATTATGTGAAACAAGTATTACAAATCGGGCAGCAATAGCCATTAATTCCTCCTGCAGTGAGGACAGGCCCAGTGGTACTTGTTGGGGTACAGTGGACTGCGATTGAATAATTTTCTGTAGGAACTGTCTAATACGTAGACCTAAAACGATATATTTTATAGTCAAAAGTATTAATTATTAAAATGTTATAGTGAAATTAATTTTTATACTTACTGACGAGATATCTGATCCTATGTTTTGTATCTATAAGATCGGCTATTTGACCTTCTAATAACGTTTCTAATTTTGGTGATAACTCGGAACCGTTGACTTCCCGTAATGTTGCTTCCACATCTGTTTTTACTTGTAATATAATATTTGGCATTGCAGCTTCTAAATCTCTACAGCAGAAATAGAAATCATGAATACTTTTAATTATGACAAAAATTAATGCAACCATATATGTAATAGATCGAACAATAATTAATATATTTTATTATAACTTGTTTTCAGTTATAATTTAACATACTTGTTCGAATGTACAGAATTTAACAGTGCATTCAAATGTTCCTTAATATTCTTTTTAAAGCTCGAGACTCCCTGAATTGGTTCACCAATTGTATTATTAACCAACAATATCACAGAACCAATGACGCTCAATCTACTGGTTATGTCTCGTAATTCCAAAAGTCTTCCTTGATCCAGCATCAATGTCTAAATGAAAATCATCCTGTTTGTAATGAATTTATCAAGTATACAATCTGATATTTCGAAAAAATATTCTCATACCTCAGCATCTGGATTGAAGTCCCATTCCAGAAGATCGAGATACGCCTCCGTCAATAAAGAGTGAGTAATTTGTCTTACATTATTAGTATCAGTGCTCGATGAGCCTGCCATTTTCTCAGGATCGAAATGTCTTAGTATCCATCTTTCTGTGCATTGCAAGCCGTTCGAATTAACTTTTAAAAATTCGGCAAATTTTATTTTCTCGTACTCTACGCTCGAGGCAATGATATTTGGCCTTATCATTGTAATGGTGAAATTTGCCAAATCCAATCTCATTAACTGCAACAATTCCATGACGCCCTTGAATGTCTCGACGATGTCTACCTGCTGCGAGAGCTCTTTGATTTTCTCGTCCCTTACTGGCGCGCATATTTTACCCATAATAGAGATTATGTATTGCCCGTAATGGTGAAAATCTAATACGCCTTTGTCTGCCTGTTGCTTGATCAAGTCTAAATCAAGCACTTCTCTAATATTATCTTTGATCCTCGTATTATGCGTTGGTACAAGTTCATCCAATGACTAAAACAGTAAAGACCATGTTATTACATAACGTCTGGCGCTTCCTTCTGTTGTCACGAACAAAAGAAAATTATTACCTCTTTAATTTCTTTCATTAAAATCAGTGCATGCGCATAATTTGGCGGATCTTCGGCCAACTGTTCCGCTAACAGAATCCAAAAAGCTTTGTGCATTATTTCTTTTACTCGCCTATGAAAACTACCATCTTCCGGCTCTAATTTTTGCAACTGAAAATTCTTATCTACCGCGATTTCGTGTGCTAAGGCCATATTTTTTATTCCATTGGCAGCTTTTATGATTTCGTCGAGAGACACAAATTTGGGTGGTGATGCTCCGGTTAATCCACCCATCATAAAATTTTGCATTGGTTGCCTGTGTTGATACAAGAGATACGTATAAAACAAATTATGTATGTAAAATAATCTTTATATAAAAGATTAATCGTTAGAGATTAATGACTTATAATGACAAAGTGTTTTTATTATGTACTTGCTGTAAGTTCTAACTACACACCTATTTTGAACTTCATTTGTCGCAGTTGTATGTACATTAGTATCATAGTTCGTTGATGAACCAGCGTCATTTGTATTATGTTTCTGTTCATCCTCATTCTCCATTTTTTGATTGCTGTGATCATAATAATATAAGCGTCAAGTTTTATACGTATATTATTTATAAAATGAAAAATAAGTAAAAAAATAACTCAATTTAAGATTATTATGAAGGAATAGGGTTTTATATTATTGATTAAATTAAATAATCTCATTATAATGTAATATAGCTTGTTGATCGTCATTTTTAGATAATATTAGATTAATAACATAACATAAAATTGTTTTGTGATTAGTAATAACAAAATGAATAATACCAGCGATATTTTATGAGTTATTTATAAGATAGAAATCGAGTAGAAAGACTACTTCAATTCAAATTGAAAATAATCAGTAAGGAATGAAAATGTAATATAATTTGTTGATTGTCATATTTAGTTTTAAGTTGCATTAAGTGTCTATGATGACAATGTTACATATACAAAATCGTTTTATAATTAGTAATAACAATCAATAATGCCAACGACATTTGACAAGTACGTTATTTATAAGATAGAAAACAAATTCGAAAACCAATAAGATAATTCAACTCAAGTTTGAAAACATCATTAAAAAATAAAAATATAACACAGCTTGTGGATCCTTGTATTTAGCTGCCACAGAAGGCAACATTAGATTAAAATTTTATTCATGATTAGTAACAGGTCCTATTAACATTCCGAATTGTTATCGGACAAAGATGAACTGACCGACATAATATAGCAGGGATGAAATTTAACAATGTCGTGGATCTCAACTTGCGACTAAATAAAAGACAGCAAAGAGTCACGCCCCATATTACTCCAGCACCGACCAAAACTTTATTCCTGGCAAAGTATGATCAAGTCACATGTATATTTCTTAATTAATTCTCATAAATTGACAAATGTCAATTATAACAAATATAAAAATTAATCGGTCATTATTATTTATACAGCAAGATTTCTTTTAAGATTTCTTTTCAAAAAGAAAAGCTGGAAAATTATATCTCTCTTAGAACAAAGGAGACCAGTAACAATCACCAAATAATAATGTAAATATGTCACATACTATTTTAGAACCAACTTAAATTTTGTTCTTAGCAAAATATAAATTAAATTAAATATATCAATTTTAAAAATATCAATTATACTAATATAAAAATTAGTCAACTAATACTTATAATGATAATTAAATGTTACATTACAGCAAGATTTCTTAAGACTTCTTTTTCAAGGAAACAGCTCAAGGAAATTTGCAAAATTCTGCTATTAGAACAAAGCAGAGGAATAAGGACTACTAAATAACGATGTAAACATGTTACACATTATTTCAGCGTCAACTAAAACTTTGTCCCTGACAAAACATATTAAGTTATATGTATTCTTCCTAATTACATCTCATAAATTAAAAAATATCAATTATATCAATATAAAAATTAGTCAATCACTAATACTTATAATGATAATTGAATGTCATATTACAGCAAGATTTCTTAAGAATTCCTTTTAAGGGAAGAGAAATTTGCAAAATTCTGTTCTTTGAACAAAGGAGAGGAATAATGACCACCAGATAATAATATAAACAAAGCTCGCGAGCAACATACCTGTCTGACATAATGCTGTCTGTCGATGTGTATGTATGTATGTATGTATGTATGTGTATATTATTTAAAAGATTATCCGTTGCATGATCTGCACACGGGTCTGACTGTTTGGAGCGACTTTGAATGCGCTTCAAGACGAGAAGTAGGTCAGCCTGTAACTATAAAAAGAACGACCATGACATCCGAGGGAGCTCGCTGCACTTCCTCACGGAGTGTCCTTACCGGAGTCGCGCAGGTTAATCGCACACGATCGACAGCCACCGCAGGAGGAGTCCCGATCCTGTACTGCCCTCAGGTTCGTCAGCACGTCGGATCTGTCTAGGTCCGCGCGTGCTCGCTGGCCAGCATCCCGCGATGATCTGCGAACGAATTTGGAAACAGCTGTGTGTTGGAGACCGCGCACTTACAACATCTCGGAGCTTGTCAGAGCTTGTCAGATTCGGCCGGAAATGTCGCGCCGCGCCGCGCCGCGCGCGTTCGAAGACGGTCTCGCGGGTGCACTCTGAAACTCGCGATCTGTCACTTCGAGTCTCGCACTTTTTCTCGTAAACAAATTAATGTATCGCCAAATTTGAACAAAAAAAAATACGAAAAGACTTGGGTCCGTTCGCTTTAGAAATATTTCCTCGCATCGTTTTCTATGTCAAAGTGAAACGCATGAGTTTGGAGAGAAAAAGGAAACAGGCAAGGTGTATAAAGTGCAATGAAAACAAAGAGGGAAAGGAAGCGTGTCGAATTGACTTAGCTGCACTTTTCACATTTTCTACGAATAAAGAAAAATATCTTGAATTCAAACAAGGATAAAACACGAAAAGATAAATGTAAAAGAATCCAACTGATTTAAATTTGTATAGCAATAAATAAAATAATTAAAGTCGTACAATAAAATCTTATATAAATGTTTTTCTTAAATTCATATCTCTTTTAGATAAGACGATTAATTCCTTGACCAAACTCCAATTAATTTCAATGATTGACTTATCAAGTAATACCTGTATTATTTTATTAACATAGCTAGAAATATTTTATTGTTCAATATATATGAAAGAAAAATTCGATCAGAGACAACAAATTATAAAATTAGTTATAGAAACCTCATTTTGTATTAAATTATTTGCCGAATAAATTAATCCGAATTTTTGCTAATTCTTAAAACCATTTTTTATTTCTAATATTTTCTTTACATACAATTCATATTCTTGAATGTATATATATTATTTTGAAATATGAAAGTCAGATTTACATTTACATTTTAGAAAGATAAAATTCTGAGCAACGACATACCTTTTGTAAATTGTACGAAACGCTCGGTTCGACTCTGGAACGACGAATAAGAGCGGATGCGTTTTGTGTGCAGTTTAAATGGAGTCGAAATGGCTTTGTCTCACAAGTTACCCTAATTGGCAGCATGACTCACGGTCGTCTACCTTGAATTTCCGCCAAGGTAAAATCAAGCGTTTTTTTTTTATCCTTTTATAGAAATAAAGTAAACACTAGGACTGGGATACAAAAACATCAAAGTACAATACACTCGTTTGTAACAATTTCCAATTTTATTTACATGTAGGTAAATCCCAACACATCCCGTCTTTAAAAAAGTGTCATAAAATCTAAGATATTAACGTATCCTCACAATCAATAATCATTGTAGCAAAATGCGGTAGCTTAAAAAGTAATGGATGCAATATTCAATTTTTCTCAACTACAGTGTGGTCTGTCTGTATGTAAAAAGGTACCATTCATAACTTTATACCTACACCCTCATAAAATAGTATTAGTGTTATAAAACGGTAATTCTAGAATAAAATTCGATTAAAATCTGTGTAGAAATATCTTCTGACAAACGTGTCTGATTAATATAAAATGTTACGTATCGTAATTGTGTATATAGTACATATTATGTAGTACGTTATAATACAAAACGTAAGAAAGTACATCCTCTTCAGAGATTAGCCGATTTTCCCAAGGCATTGATATTCATTCCGCACTTGCGCAAGCCGTCCGTCAATCTCTGACCGAGATCGACGTCCACCCGAGCAAAGTTTCGCACGGCCCGTTCGACGATGAATGTCGAAGCGTTGCGCAAACTCGCGACCATGTTCGCCACCAGTCTCTGTCTAGCTGGCTCATCGAGAATCTTCTTCCAGAAGGTAGTGGCTTGACCAAAGTCATCCTCATCCACAGGATCGTAACGATCCACATCTCCGCTTACAGGGAACGGCGGCGAGCGAACACCTGGACACTCTTTCGGTCCCGAAAAACTGTTCGGATAATAATTCGGTGCACCACCGTGGTTGTGTATCGGCATGAAACCATCTCGTTGATAATGCATTGCGGAAATCGCCTACAAAATCAGTATATATTGCATTAGTCGAGAAACTTGTATAATATTTTACAATTAAATATTAATAAATAATTATATTATAATCGAGTGACAACCTGTAATAACTTAAATCGTGCGTGCAAAAATATTAATTGCTTAAGTAATAACCGATTTTTATTGTAACTTGATCATTAAATATACATATAATTAAAAGTATAGATATGACAAAAAATTTTAATCTTTCTATATTCATGATTTCATATATATAAAATATAATATGATTTCATATTTATAAAATATAATATGAATTGTTATATTCATAATTGTTGATTTTTTATTATAAATGAATAAGGATGAATTGAAAAATATGTTACTTGGGTAAAAATATATATTTTCTTTGAAAGGATAGAAACTCATAGCTATATATAAGAATATTAGATTATAATGGTTTATTGTAAGATCTTAAAAAACATCTTAAAAACTGTGATGTTACAAAATATTACCTTGTACGGACAATTCACTGCTAATTGGAGATGATTCGGACCCAGGCGATGTCTATGAGTGTCGCCGTAGGCGAAGAGTCGGCCCTGCAACATCTTATCAGGACTCGGCTCGATACCAGGTACCATATGTGCCGGATCAAAGGCCATTTGCTCCACATCAGCGAAGTAGTTTTCAGGATTACGATCCAGCACCAATTTACCCACCGGTATCAGTGGATATTCCTTGTGCGGCCATACCTATAACAAAAATTTGTATAGTTTTCAAAAAACCTGCTGAGTTAAAATATTGAGTGGATTAAAGAATAATTACCTTTGTCAAGTCAAACGGATTCCATTTGAAGGTCTTCGCTTGTTCAACAGTCATCACTTGAATATACATTGTGTAGGACGGATATTGACCTTTAGCAATAGCATTGTAAAGATCTCTGATTGAATAATCAGGATCGGTAGCGCTAAGCTCGCCAGCCTTCTCCGCAAGAAGATTCTTGATCCCTTGATTAGTCTGAAATCATTAAATATTTGTAATCGATCAACTATCATGAATAGACTGAGTAATATGTTATTTTTTTAATTTAAAAATAAGACAGACCTTGTAATGGAATTTGCAATAGACCATTTCATTCTTGCTGTTCACCAGCTTAAACGTATGAGAACCATAGCCGTTCATATGGCGATATCCGTCGGGAATGCCACGATCGCCGAAGAGAAACATAACTTGATGCGTCGTCTCGGGCCTGAGAGAGATAAAGTCCCAGAACATGTCANCATCCTGAAAAAGGATTTTATCAATACAGGCTTTGCAGTACAATACGATTTAGCTTTCAATGTAAAAAAATATTTTACATAAATGCTATTTAATTACTAGCGTTAAACTGTAATTTGTAAATAATAATAATTGTAGATTCGAACCTTCAGGTGAGTTGCTGGATTTCTCTTCTGCGTGTGTATGAAACTTGGGAAGAAGAGAGGATCCTTGATAAAGAAGATTGGCGTATTGTTGCCCACGAGATCCCAGATACCCTCCTCGGTGTAGAATTTTACGGCGAATCCACGTGGATCTCTAAAAACAAAAAGAAACAACAGAGAATGTAATAAGCAGATCAATAGTAATCAGATGAATTGAAAGCAGAAACGCAAGAATTTTTAAATTATATTTTTATCACACATATTTCGCCATTCGAATTAGTTACATTAGCTGAGTAAAGCGTAATTTAGAAAAACGGGGTGCAATCCTTGTGAATCATGTTCTCGATTGCACCACGCTGAATGATAGAAAGTTACTCTGCTACAAAAAGCATTAGAGTGTGATATTTGCATTGTAGATATGCACGCAACTAACTAGGGCAACACAAAGACGATTTATGCGTATGTGCTCGCTACCAAGAAAGATATTACAAACGTTTATAATGATTACTACAGTATTTATCTCAATATATTCGTAAAAATGCCTATTAAGTATGTATGACTGAATGTTTGTATGAGTGTGATTAAGGTTGAGAATTGTAAACCAAGTCCCACTTCTTGGCTGTAAGTCTGAAGTGAATAAAATATTGATTGGAAAATAGCTATTAATAATATAAAAATAAATATTAATAATAACTATTGTATGATTGATAATATACATTATTTATATTAAAATATAAAATGTAACTTTATATATGTGTTTTCCAATTTATGCAGAAAAATCTAATTGACATACATTGGATGTGCAGAAAGGCAAGTGAGAGGCGCAGTTATCTCCTTCAAACATTCATTAAACTATCCACGTTAAAGTTAAAGATTCTAACGTTTTATTCTATCACAGCATTGGCATTTTCTCTATTCATTACCTGACAGTGTCGGCAGAACCGCTTTCACCACCGACGGTGGAGCACCTTATAGCGATAGGAGTTTTCTTTCCGATGCTGGAAAAGACCTTGGCTTTACAATATTTAGTGATATCGTGCGTAACTTCGAAGTAACCAAACGCACCTAAAAAAAAGAAAAATATATAAAGTTAATGATTATGATAATGATAAAATTGTTGATAGGTAAAATACTTATTTTTATACATAGTCTGCTATAAATTCTATTTTGCCATTTTTTTTAGAACAAAATTTATGGTACGACTATGTAAATGTTAAGTTCAATGATAAGATGTGTATCACACTTTAAGTATCGAGAAATGAAAAACATACCGGCTCCTTTCGCATGTACAACTCGTTCGGGAATTCTTTCCCTACCGAAGTGGGACATTTCATCCAGATAAACGAAGTCTTGCAGCAACATGGGCCCACGAGGACCAACCGTGAGGCTGGCCTTCTTCTCGGCGACGGGCGCTCCATTGGCGGTTAATAATACGGGTCCCTCACCCTGTAAAAAAATAAATTAAGAATTATGAATGATCGACTAATCATACGCCGGATAAATTTGTTTACAGCACAATTCTTATAAATATTGGCAAACTCCATTGTCAACTGTCAGTAGATATGATCGCAATTTCATTAAAAATCTTGTTATCACGAAGTTCATATAATCCTAAAAATTATTAAAATGAAAACAATTTTTTAATCATGTTCTTTTATAAATAAGATTTTATATATTATTATTAATTATCGCAATATTTTTTATATTAGACCTGCAATCTTATGGTGCATGTCGAATTTTAATTATTATATACATAAATAATCATAGTACATCTATGTAATTAAACAAACAACTTAATTCTTTTAAAATAAAATCTCACGTTTTGAAAAGATAATAAATAAGGATAGACTAAAGAACTAATGCAAGTTGGCAAGATATTTGTACGATGAGATGCTATCAATGTTAAGATGAAAGACTATCAATGTTGCAAATAAATCACCGTAAAAGTAAGTAAAATGTAATAAATATGTAAGAAGCAATAAAGTTGTAATTACACTCGTATTAGCTTGTCTATCTACAATTAACTATTTACATTTTAGCAATAATTATATATAAAGGTTCCGTTACACAGTCGAAAGTCTTCCTGCACGCCTCATCGGACTTTTTCTTTTTTTTCCAAAATGCAAGGGAGAAACCGCGACGGACCGCACAAGCTTCGTCAGTACTCATTTCACTAATGGACAATCCGGGGGCGAGCGCAAAAGCTTTTTATACGATAAATATCGCGGTAAAATCCTACTGCGATAGAAATAATCTCGCCCATCAATCGTAGATGTGTAGGATCCGCGAGAATGGCACTTTCGAAATCCTATCTATCATCTAAGAACCGGCGACCCACTTCGTCACCTCGTCACGGTAATTATCGTCCACGACTGTGAAGTACCAGTAGTTACATAAACGCTGCACCCTGTTGCTCGCAGCGTTATCATTTCTTTTTCCTTCTTTAACTGCAAAATGCTAGTCTCGTTGGGCAAGCAATTGCTTCAAGCTACTCGAAAGTCAGTAGATAACTGATTATGAGATTAGACATGTTAAGCGTAAAGAGTATTTTTAAGTTATACACAGATGTTGCATTACATAATACAACGAGAATTATGTTTCCAGAATTATGATTCATCTTTCTGATACACATAAATTTCTTTACGGAATAAATATATATATTTACGGAATAAATATTTTTGGCAGCTATCAAAATCATATCATTGTCACAAAGAAAGTTTTTTTTTCATATTTATTGAGGCTTATTACAAACTTAACAATTTGCAAAATATAATCACTGTAAAATATCATGTTTGTCTCTCCTTTCTATTTAATTTATCAGAGCTACAGTGATATAATAAAATACAATTATCATTTTTTTAAATATTCTTAGAAAATATCTATTAATTAAAGTATGATGTATTAATTCTATCTAAGAACTAAAGTTATGTATATTAACATCATACTAATAACAGTGCTAATAATATTAATTCTAGTAATAAAAGTACTAAACAGCATACTAATACGAATGCTGATAATATTAACCATGTTTTACTCTACACTCTTCATTGGAAATTTGCCTGTCAGACAAATATAAAAGATACAGATATTAAATATGTTTCAAATATTATAATCAAATATTAGACAATGTATTAACAATACATCTTTTGTTGCATAATATATTCAATAATAAATAATATTATCACTGGCTAAAAAACTCTGAGAAATAAATCTGTTTTTACTTCAAAGAGTCACGCTATACTAAGGACGACATATGAAATCGTGACTAATTCCTATTTTTATACCAGTTAATCAGCGGAACGCTTGTTAATATGCAAAGGTATATTGAGCATTTTTTCAAAGTCTCGATTATTACATGCCTCAATCTAACCGTGCGATTTCGCGGCCTGAGATTGACGGACAAATGCGCAGCGGACGTACCGCCTGGGATTTCTTTCTAATGTGACACAGTACATATTGTTTTTAAATCGTCAACTCGATGCACTCAGCACGACTCGTTGCCAGCTCTTTCAGAATGCAAATTACGCGCGGATAAACGCACTTTTTTTCAAATGACTCGGGCAGACCTTACCTGAGGTGTGTCGCGCCGCTGTCGCGAGATAAAGCGATTTAAAAATTTAATCGTCCGTTTTATTTGTTTAATTTGATAGATGCGATTACAGAAAAAAAATGCCGTTCGTTTGGAAAATATTTAACTTATCCGTATCTGCACTTTATCACGCCACACTGACGCAGCTTTTTTTCTTATCTATTATATGTTACTAAAACATATGATTTACTTAGCAAGACAAATCATTCTAAAATAGAAAAAAAATTTTATTGACGACATTTAATCATATCTACAGATGTGATAATAGCAATCATAATTTAAATTTCTACGATTAAATGCCCGAAGATACACGGCGAAGGTCACGAATCGCAGAGAGAATGTTAGCACAGAGAAATCTCAAGTGCGCCGATAAATTACGCTTGTGAGTGCTTCGTAAACACTTTTATTTTAGTAATTCTTGCCTTTTTCTTTAGATCTCAAATAATGTAAATCTTTGATTGCCAAGCGAATGCCCTCTCGGGTATGCCTGTAATCTTACGCAAAGAACACGTATACATATATTTCCAAATCGAAGTTGATTTTAATTTTAAGAATTCCTGCAAAAACATACCTATCGAATCAAAAATGTTGCGCAAGGTCCTCATATTTCATACAAAGTTACAATATTCATATTATATAATATCATGATATTAAAATTTTTTATGATAAAAGATATAAGGAATCTCAATCTTGCGTTGCAAAATTGAGTTTAATTACATTTTTTTAATATAAAATGGTATTTTAATATCCCGTATATGTGTTATATTCCAGAATACAAAAACATACTTGTTGCATTCAAATTTCTTCAAATAAATAAATAAACTACATACGTATCGATTTCCACGTAAATAATTTTCTTACTATGATGCCTTCAGCTTTTGACTTTCAAATAAGCACAATATACAGAAGTTGACATTAGCGTTTTGTCGGACGTTTTTAGACCACCGATAACGTTAAATTATAACGATAACGAAATGCTTCGAGAACAAGAAGAAATTTCTAAAACAATACATATATGTATAATCGGAGAGACTTGAAACTGCGTGATATCCCTAATATTGGAATTATGTCAATAAAATTTATCGCGCAACTTTGCTGCGAATGCGATACTGCGCGCTCGTTCTGCAAGTATAATCTAGCCTGCAACGTAACAAATATATTCTTGCGTAATATGTGCGCGAATCGAGAAATATCATCAATCACGATCCGGTAATTTAAATAGACTTAACCAGAGAAGTTTCGAAATAATTTCAACAATATGGCAAACCAAATGTATTCTCAAATACAGTTTTTAAATATATCAATAATTATATATTAATTAAATAAAACATCAATTTTTATTGTATTTATATTTATATACAATAGTAATAGAGCATATTTTATGCTTTTTAACTTTTGAGAGTTGATTATTTCAATTTATGTTGTCTTTATTATAGTCTTTCTTCGTTATAAATAAAAATGGCATTGTAAAAATTTAAATAGAAATATTTCCGATAATATATGAATTATTAATTATTCCTTACATTATTATAAAAAAAATCGTATACTGCTATTTTAAAAAGTCTAAATAAATGTTTTCTTTAATCTTTTTTTAAACTGTCTCGCAAATGTCATAAAAATCCTGCAGACTGTTACAATGAATGCCTTGTATACTCTCATGAAAATATCGCGATAAAAAGGCAAATGTTAGTCATCGGAACTGTTCAGATCTTACTGTAATTATTAGAAAATTATTAAAATAGATCAATAATATTCATGGAAACGCGTGGAAAAACATCGGCGATTGTGCATATTGATAGAATCGTGTACTTTGAACCATTCTGATAGCACACGTATCGCTATTACCATGCACATTTACTTTCCAATACACGCTCATAACGGATGATAATCGTCGACATGTATGTATAAAATTTCCAAAATAACAAAACCGCGAAAAACACATTATTTTATATATATATATATGTGTGTGTAATAATCTAAATTAAATACTTTACACCATCGACAACAAGTCGAAGAGAAGCGAAACCTAGTAGTATATTTAATATTTTTTAGTAGAAAAACTTTAATGTCTGTTTCTATCAATATAGATTAAAATTGTAATTTAATTTAATTTAATTTACTTTTTATCTTTTTTTAAAAATTAGAGACAACAGTTGTGATTTTAATCGACTTCGGAACATTCTTCTTCCTCTTACGTGAACGAACTGAATTCACGCAAAATCTTAAAAAGAAATTATCGCAGATATTTCAGTAGAATCGGTAACCATAATCTTCGGTCAATCTTTTGTCATAAAGATTACAGAATCAACAGAAGCACCCACACTGGGTTATAATTAGATATCAAACTTTGCAGAACTTATGGAGCTCTTCAAAGAATTAACTCAAAAATAAAGGATAGCATTCATCTCGAATACGAGAATTAAAATATCAATAATATAAGGGGTAATTAGTGATATTAGCATAAAATTGATATTTTCGTTCATTTTTTGAACCCTAAAAGTATGTAAAGTAAAATTAAAATATACTTAATATACATATTGTTAGAATCGACACTGTAGAGATAAAATTGTTAGATATATTATTGCGATTGCGAATCGAGAGTTTTATCTAGCAAAGATTTCGCTTATGTAAGAGATATGAGTCGAAGTGATAAAAAATCAACAGCTTTGTTTTTAATTTTGTAACTCGCAAACTTAAGCATTAATTGAACGTACAGGATGACCTGCTGAAATGCAGAAGTCGATAGGTTGAATTTTTAAAAGCATTCTTCTTTGTGAATATTTAAACTCTAAATAACTCATTAAAATGTAAAAGAAAAACGTTCTATTAAATCAAGCGATACTTCAAACAAAATTGTGCGCGTGTATAAATAAAATGCGATAATTCGTCATTGATATATTTTCAACCCGATTTTCTTTACAATGGAATAAAAATATGCGATATCAATTAAAATTTCTATCTAACAATTTGATCATGTGGATTTCACCACTTTTGTGGCGTATCCGTTGCAAATAAATTGCTTCGCAATTGTTTAAGAAATGTGTGTGGTGATAAAATTTATTCCGTGATTAATTGCAATACATAGATCACAATAGACTATACATATATGGCTCTCTTGAAGTACGTGATCTTCGTTTTACGGGTAATGGAAGAAGGAAGAAATATCATAAATACTGAAACTATAGCACAATTGCATTTATGTATTTTCAGCGAAATTATCAACCAACTTTCTGATCGCGAAATGCCAATACAATGCTATACAACTTTTTTTTCTTTAGTAACGTATATCGTAACAATATGTCTCAACTATTTCATGCGCGTGTCTGTGCATATTCGGTGAACAACCTGTATGTAGGATAATGCACCTGGTCGATCACGTTTACGATTTTATTTAATGCAACTGTCCCACTTTTTGACATATCTTTACGTGTCGTAGCGTTCCGTTCTATCCGATATGAGTGTTACGTAATAGCGCCACTTAGAAATGTCGCAAATAACATCGCAAAACATATGCACAGAGAAAAATGTTTCTTTGGATTTAATAAATTTTGTTGTGAATAAAGAAATTTAATTATTGGAATAGTCTAAGCAAACTAATATTTTAACTAACTAATACAATTGTTTGACTTTCAAAAAACATATGTTTAATTTAAATAAAATATTTTTTGAAAGAAATTAAGTTAATTTGAACAGAGAGCTTTTTAAATTTCACAATCTAATTCTTATGACATTCACGTGTTAAAGCATAAATCTGTGTACATACATAAGCGACATTTCCGAGTCCCAGAATTACTAAATTTCAATTTCTCAGATAATCGTAATCTCTATTTTATTCAAAACAGAAAAATAAGCTTTCATTTGTTTTATTCTTACTTCTTTCACGGAAGGAAAAGATAAAAATGAAGAAGCATCAAAATCTAAGCATCTAAATCGTTAATTAACACAATTCGAATTTAGATAAATTTTATTTAAGCAGGGAAATAAGTCACCATTTGTTTTATCTCTTTCGCGAAAAAAATAAAATAAAAATAAAGAAGCCCAGACAGCACAATCTTCCAAAGATATCTTAAAAACATTCTAAGAACGTCCCTATGATCTAAAAATCCATTAGACATGTTTTGGAGATCTTGTGCTGTTTGGAAGTGTTATGAATCGCAAACTTTCTTTAAATATAAATAAATGTATTCTTCAAATATATTCATTTTATACCATTAAATCGACTTTCTATTAAAATTACAATTACAACACAATTTCAACTAAAAGCATACTGCAATACAATTGCAGTTACAATTACAACTGCAGTGATACTGCGCGATCGCGATCAATGCGCGTGATCGATGGAGGCCATTGCGAACATTGCACATGCTACTTAATTCATTATTCGTAATAGATGTTTGTTTTTCCTAAAAATAACATGTTTCTTGTGTACGGACATATACATATTGCATCTATTACCGATGTTCATAATCTCTTCTTATATTTAAATCCCTTTTAAGTATAATTTTGAAGTTCTTTAAAAAACTTTTAATTACTAAACTTTTGAATTTTGCAAAAATTATATTTAGCCATTTAATTCATTGAAATAGATATTCTCCCCTTGGCGAAAACAGGTCTGCAAAGAGTAAAAATGTAAATTACAGTTACAGAGCTGATCAGCATCTCAAAATACCAATTAAGGCCTTTTTCTATCGATGTAGATTAACTGTAATCTCGGTTTGACTTACTTTCTATCCTTCTCTAATTCTAAGAATTGGAAAAGGTACAAGTTAAACCGAGATTGAAAATAGTCTACATTAGTAAAAATGAACATTGGTAAGACGAGCTTGCGATAAGAATAAACTATGAGTTCCGGCCTGAGAAGTAGCCGAGTCATTCTCGCTTCAATAATCATCAACCAGCTCGAGTGACGTTGACAAGTTAAAGTGCACGGACCCGCACTCTGAAATAATCGAGCTTCGAAGACAGACAATCAATCTTGCATAGCATGACTAGAGCTGAGCACCACTGTAACCGCGATATGTCGAGCCGAGAATGACGAGATCTCTCCTTACCTTGGTCTTCTTCTTGTAGTCGTTCAGCTGTTCCGAGGCGGGATCCCTCATCGGGCAGGCCATCTCGCCGGTTGATCTCTTGCAGCTACTATAAAATCGTTCAATCGAGGATGCGCAGGGCGCGAAATCAAACACAAGGCGATTGACAATCGAAACTGCCGGTGTTTCGCGGCGACTGGCCAGCGACGGTGACGGCAGCAAGCTTTTATCACATCCGTGCGGGAACGCGGCGATCGAGAACGATGATGATAGGTGGCTCCCGCCGTGAGAACCGCGCGCGCGACTAGCGGCAACTTCACGTCGACGGACGAGAGGCGGGAGCGTTCGAAAGAGCCGGCCCGAACACGCTCTCGGCATATCTTGATCTGTCGCACGATCCTAGAATGATATATATATATATATATATACAGTCTGATTTTAAATGTAAAGATCTTAATTTTCATACATCGATCAGGATTATTTTAATCCATCGCAAGATTTAACTTTTAAAAAAGAAATCATTTTTGTGATGGATTCAATATGTTTAAATTTGTCGTATTTTATTAAAAAGGTTATATTCCTTCGAATCAAAATATTTGTATAAAGCGACGATTATTTTAATATATTACTTTTATTGTAATTCAAATAAAGTAAACATTATTATTATTATTAATAATATTAAAAATAAGGGCAAACAGAAATGTAACGTTCTAATTACAGGTTAAATTATACAGAATCTGCATTTGTGCACGAAAGCGTTGAATGTAATACAATGACGAAAATGTACCTTAAAATATTGTATGATTATCACTGATTGCCCAGATTATCAGTAAGATAACAAAATTCTTTACGAGTCCAAACACATCCAAGCGGACAGCTTGACAGTTCACTGCGGTTACTAGGTTGCATTTTGTTCGGTAAAAATAGAATTTCATGTGAAACTTTGTTAATCGTTCTACTGTGTTTTAAAAATAGTTAAAAAATAAATTAATCAATAAACTAAAAATCAATATAACAGACATGTATAAATTCCAACATCTTCTAAAATTAGTAGAAATTAATTTAATTTGCGTTTCTAAATTATATAACTACGGCTTTAATAACTTATTTTGAAATTATCATTATCACCATCTCCCGCTGAAGATGATCTTATTCCAGATCCATTTGTTATGTTACTCTTTATTATTTAACTTATATATAAAGTATAAGATCGGTTCACTAGCCCATTTAATTCCTTTACTTTTTAAATTTATGAAATTAATTTATAGTTTCGTTTTGATTTAAAAATTTAATAAAGTCAAGAAAGCAAAAAATAAATAAGTATGATATAATAAAACTCCTGATGAGAGTTTTATTACATTATGGAAATAAATCAAGTGTTACTATACATTAATCACAATATAATTAAATGATCTTATTCATTTTAAGAAAGTCAGAATAGCGTTTGCATGCATTAATCCGTACGAAATTACGAAGGAATTCGGTGGCAAGTGATTTAGTTCCATAACTTCGTTTATTAATGCCGTTACAACGCCACCTGAGCCAGGTACAATTCCGAGCTCGACATTAAAAGCCGGCTCGCACGATAATGCGCAGCCCTCTTATCACACTTATCTAAAAATTGCCGTCTAAATCGCACCGCCTCATTATGGGAATTTACAAAAATTTCACTTTAGTCCAGTTATCAGTTGACTTGGCCAAGAGCTGAGAAAGACAAAAAGCAACATTCCTCTTCGAAGCATAGTTCTCGTTGTAAATAATACAAACATTATCGAATCGCCGTTCCACTTCTTTGGTAGCGTACTGAAGGTGAGCTAAAGTATGCAAGAATAGAGGACAGATCTTACGTACTTGTAAAATAACTCTGCTCGTCTGCGAAAGAAAATTAAATAACGAATCTATATAACGATGCTATATAAACATCTTATTATTTACATCATTGGCGAGTCGCTCCTAGTAAACGTGTAAACCGCTACATTTCACCGAGCACGATCTAACGATGCTTGATCGANGGGAAAGAAGAGANAGGAGTATATATATATATATATAATNATTATATATATATATATATACTCCTNTCTCTTCTTTCCCNTCGATCAAGCATCGTTAGATCGTGCTCGGTGAAATGTAGCGGTTTACACGTTTACTAGGAGCGACTCGCCAATGATGTAAATAATAAGATGTTTA
>JAJVSH010000021.1:1460412-1471093 GCA_021460005.1 Tetramorium alpestre | reverse complement strand
ATATATATAATAATTATATATATATATGTATATATTATCATTATGATCGATACGATGTACGCGAATAAAATCGATTAGGTCTGGAAAATAATATACTCTCCGACGGGAAATTAATATTACATTACGCCTAGGAATTTGCCTGAGTTTGCACGCACTGCAATCCTCTGCGTGCTGCGTGTATAACGGCGACTGAGAAATATTCTCGCGACAGGTACATAACGCGAAGTACTTCAAATGTTTCTTTTATTGCAACAATGTGGCAACGGCAGCTTCAAAACTCATCCTGTCCCGCGTTATAATGTCGTCGTCGCATTATCACATGGTTAGTTGAAATAATGCTACCACCTCTGCAATTCGTTAAAACGTGATATTGTAAAAATGAACACTCTCGTCGTGAGAAACTCTCCGGCACATGTCATTTTGAAAACACAATTTGATCCTATGTACGCGAGTTAAAATTAAGGAATGCGCGGCTCAACGAGAAAGCATGAGATGATCAACATCGGAGTTAAAAATGGATTTGCGTCGATAAAACTTATAAACTCTGCGAAAATTCTACCCGCACACATGCAAGAAATGTCACATAGTAAATATGCCTCTGCTATGGAAGAATGTCGCGATAACTGATCCGTGATTAAAAAAAAATTCATGATTTGATATCATCGTCTTCGCTCTGCTAATATGAAAAATCGTGATAATTACTTTGGGAATTATTAATTCTGCTACGATTGTTATATTAGTACATCTAGGTGTAGCACACATTAGTTCGCAGCGACGAGGATCGCACGCTCGTATATCAGTGATTCACAATCCATAATCCGATAATCCGTGATCCGGTGATCCATCGGCGACACATGTAATGTCACACTGCAAGCTGAACCATCTAGCAAGTCACGCTTGTCCATCCCATCTATAGGCTAGCCATTGATTGCCATCGGTAAAGGACATTGCACTTGCCACACAATCAGATGACTCTGTTCACCGTGCTCTTCATTGCTGACCGTATTATTCGATCGGTCCAAGCTTTCCTCGGTTTCTTCTCCATCACCTGAAAGGTAGTTAAAACGTAAATATTATTAATAGCAAATGGATAACCCCGAATGAGAGAAAATAGACACAAGTTGCATTTTCTACAAGACAATGCATGATAGATGGGAAAGCCCAACCCCCAGAGAATAAGATATATGATATATACTATCGCTTTTAAGAAATCAGAATATTAAATTCTTCTTTTGCATACTTGTTCTTGAACTTTGATGTTTGCATATGTGCGATAAATACGCAAGCAATTGATAGAAATTCGAGATACCCCACAGTCATATATGTATTCAATATGCGAAGATTGTAGAAATAATGTTGTTAGTCGAACTTTGTACTACCACGTGCAACAGTGAAATATTGTTCTGTTAGTAAAGGATGCACCGATTAATAGTGACATTCGTCAGGACAGAGAAATGCTCATTCAAATTGAGACATAGAAATTGATCACGCTTCTTGCTTCTCTCTGGGGGCATACCTGACCATCTGCCACACAATTAGGTGTGTTGCCACATCACTCTCGTCTTCTGCTTCATCTGCTAAAATTGCAATAATTTGTTAAAATCAAATCTAAATCACGAATAAATCTTTATTAATTTTCTTATAACAAAAGATAATAAAAACTTATTTCCTCTCCTATAATGGTTGCATTATTTCCAAAGATTATTTAAAATTTGTGATTAGAACGACATACCTTGTAAACCATTACAAAAATTTGCTTACCAACTCTGAAATCGATGTAGCCCTCACCGCCCGAGAGAACGAGCATCGCAGGTTGCGTTCCATCCGTCAGCGCACTCTGACCACCATGACCTAGAAACAATTTAATGTAAAGTTATTAATCTGTCAGGAAAAAAAAATCTCAATTGAGAGAAAAATCGACATATAAATAATATCGTTTTAAAACCTACCAGGTACAGCAACGAACATCTTCACGGCGTCTCTATGCCCGTGAAAACTAAGCTGCGCATGGGCCATGCTGCAATAAGGTATGAAACTTCCCGGGGTGACGCCTCGTTCTGACGCAAAGACCCTGACGCCGACTCCCGGCGCGTCGTTCTTGTTGTTACCAGTCTGGATTCTGGATACCGCCATTGAACCACCCGCACCTGCAACATCATAATGTTATAGAATTGACGAATGCCAGCAAATGAAGAGATAAGAGATAAGATGCTGTTTCTTCACTTACTCTCTGACAACGGTACCGAGATAATTACTCCGTTACCAGTACCAATCCACAGCCTGTTTGAGGAAATGAGCAGAGCAGTAATGCGCACGAAGGAGAATCCAAGTTTTCCCGTGCCGAGCATCTTGCTGACGTACGGCTCTATGTCGACGTCTTGAAGATGCTGATAGGTATGAGCGTGATAGAGTCTTAACGTCGAATCGAGCCTGATGCTGACCCACACACCGTCACCCAGCCATGCCAATTGCCGGACTTGAGACTCTCTGCGAGGATGCGCGTCCACTGTGCACTATAAATTAAAAGTTCCGGTTTTATCAATCTATTAAGTTTAATTTTTATCTCTTTTTCGTACTAACAATAAGATAGATCTTTTTAAAAATAATTTCAATTTTACCTCAAGCGTCATCGAAATAGGATCGATCACGTGAATTTTATTTCTGTATCCACACCACACCGTTTTTCCGCTAACCGCGGTCATGCATCTAATGGAATGTTGAGGGCTGCCGAGTGTGATCACATGGTATTGAGACAAATCCCACTGCCCGTCCGCGCCTCTGCGGAATATCGTTACAGTTCCATCCGCTAAAGCGACCAGAACTCGACCCTGCACGTGTCTAATGAGAAGAGAGGTTTCTATTAATCTCTCATCAGCAAAATCTTCCAATTAGCTCCACAAATCCTTGCTTAAATTTTCTTTTTGTATGCTACTATTTAAAAGAGCTACGTACACAATAGCTAACGCTGCATCCCTCAGTTTCACAGAATGCAGACACACCGACCATTTAGCAACGGCCGAATGTACAAACACCGCGCCGTTTTGAGCTCCGAGCCACATGGTGGGTTGTATAGATGACATCTTCTCGATGGGTGTCTCCTCGACGATCTCCTCTTTCGTCTCCTCGTTTACGGCATCTTTGTCGTTCGAGCGTAATGAATGCGCCTCGGCATTGCACCGTACGAAGTTTACCTTTCCCAAGTTTGCGGTCTCGCTGTCTACACTTTCCAGACTTTGCGGTTCGTTTGTGGAGTTCTGATCCGTCTCGGCAGACTTTTCGGTGTTCTCGTTGGCCTGATCCTCCGACTGATTGTCAGATTCGCTTTTATTTTTATCTTCCGCGTCCTGATGATTCTTCTGGCCGTTCTGCTCGTCGTTCTCGTTCGCATTCGTCACGTCCTCGCAGACACCGTTGTTGTTCTCATTGTCGTTCGCCGAATTGCGGATTAAATTCTCGTCCGAGGTTTGCGCGTAATCGCTTTCTTTGGCACCGGGTACGCTCGCAATGCAAAGCAAATGTCCCTGACAAACGTTGAACACCTCCAGAACGTCCGCCGGATTGTTCGCGTCTATCACCGTCACCTTGGACATCTTTTGCGTCGAGGTGCAGATCCAGACGAGCGAGCTGAGCTGCTGCTCCCACCGTTCCGCTTCGAGCCGTCGGTTCTCGTTCTCCTGCAGCTCCTTGTCCAGGTGCTCCACGGCGTCTTCAGCCTCCGCCTTCGTGTTGCTCGTTTCCTGAGCCTCGGCCGCGTAGAACACACTTCCGCCGACCATGCATCCGCCGTCGCGCGTTTTACCACTGCTCAAATTAACACCGGCGCCGCACCAAATCTGATAAAATCGAGGATAGATACACTTATTAGATATTAATCTTTCTTCATTAAGAAAACGGGATAATACAACACGCACCTTCATGCCTGGCTCGGTTTCTTGCAAGGGTCGACAGTAAACCGGAACTGGAACGGGGGGTTGTCTGACGGGAGCGCTTGGCTTCCCGGGTAAACTCCATCCGTAAGCTTGCAGACGGCCGTCCTCCTTCTTAACGTGCGCCCGCACCTGACGATACTGTTCTCTTCGCTCGCTCGCGCGTCTCGCTACGAGCTTCTCGGACGATCTGCAAAGACGACATGAACGATTATGTTAATTATCAATTATCAGGCTCACGAGTCGCGAGCGATAAGGGAAAAAACCGTTGCAACTTTTCCGAGTTAGCAAATGGTAAACTGTGTGACTGTTGACTGTCCGTCCGACTATCCATTTCACCACACATATCCTCCGACCATTTTGGTTCCATCTTCACCGATTCTCACAGTCGACAATAGTCTCATTTTTGTAAATTTATTGACGTATAGGATACGTATGTTAGATATCTATGGGCTCTCTATCGTACTTCTTAGAATCTGATGTTGAAGCGGAAAGTTAGAAGTAGAGCGGAACAGATTTACCTGCTGACCAATAAGCACCCCACCCGAAGCCAGAAAAACCAGGTATCTCTTGACAACGCCACGAGGGAGAGGCAAGGACGAAACCCGAACAACAAAAAGACCAAAAGCGCAGTAACAAGAGTGAAATAAAGGCCAAGTTTATAACGTAATCAAAACTTCATTTATTTCTTTCGATCAATAATGATCGCATGTTATTATTTTTCCAGAAATTGTACAAATTCGTATTTACAAAATTACGTATTTCTTTTCTTTTGTTCAAACATATTACTGTGAAAAATTGATCTATCTATCTAATGGTTTAATTAGTGCAACTCTTGCACTTTTATGAGCAATATATACATCATCGTAATATACAAACCATGCTAAAACTTGACAAACTTGAATTAACAAGTAATTTGGTAAAGAAATTCAAAAGTAAAATTAAAGATATATAATAATCAAAACAGAATATGGGAAGAATAGTCTTGAATATATCATAAAACGTTTGTTTCCATCTTGATGATGCCCAGATCCAATAAAATTTTCCTCTCTAAATATTCATCGAAAGCCAAAAAGATTATAGAATGAAGCGAAAATTGGTTAATACATGTATACATGAATGCGCGCAAACTCGCCAATAAAAAAACAGGCTAAGATTATTACTTTGAAAAGACTCACGTCTTTTTCGTGCAATTGAGACTAATATCGTGAATCGTGACAAAAGATTATGGATCCCAACTGACCAAAGAGGATTCTAATCTGTAAAGATGAGCAATTCAGAAAGTCATACTAAATTTTTTCCCCTTATTCAGTCCCATATGGATTATAAAATAGCATTACCTTTTGTACGGTTCGTATGATTTTCATAATAAACAGTACCAAGATTATGCGCTGAATTACAGCCTGTATATAACATTACATATTCGCGAGAGATATTTTCCTTAGAAAAGAAAATAAACTCAAGGTCTCGTTAAATGATGATTAAATCAGAAAAAAAAAATAGAAAATGATAAAGAAAATAAAAATAAGATCTAACTAACAAATTAAAATTAGGCAGATTTCGATGTATCAAGTTGACGTAACATATCTACGTGCATGTAGTAAAATTTGATTGATTTCTCACATGGTGTCTCCTTGGTCGAGAAAGTCTTGGCGACTTTTCAACGTACGTCTACGCATGGCATCCAGGGGCGGTGCTGGGACGACCTGATTCGCTGGTGCACTGTAACGGACATGCGGCAACGTGTGCGCGGAACGCACTAATGTCCCTCGATCGGCCGGGCCTGTGAAGAGATTGCTAAAACTGAAACAAAAAGGACGGATTAGTCCTCTCTTAATCTATTTCCTTTCTCGTTTTCGTTCGATAAATACATATCAATAGACACGTACAACTTCCACACTGAACCCTTCCCGCCCGAGATACTGGAAGGATCAGTCTTGCTGGCTCTTATCATCTCCGTCCACCTGACAGCCTCTTGGAGTTCCATAAAACGTTCTTTATATTGATTTCTTTCCATGAGCACTCTTGCCATCTCCACGCGTGTAAATCGCTTTCTTTGAGACAGAGGCACATCCTCTTCATCGTCACTTTTCGTCGCTTTAGCCGCCGCTTCTGCCTCTTCCTTAACCTTCTTCAGTTCTTCCTCAAGGGCGGCAATTCGTTGCCGCAATCGTTCACGCGTCTGTTGTAAACCTCGAACTTCCTCTCGTAATATTTCTTGCTCACTGGAATGTTAAAGTTTCTAATAATATCTAGAAATTTTATCAATGTTGAAATAAGGATTTAATAATGGCATACCTCGTCAATTCATCCACTTTGACAATTAAATCATCCTTGACAACGTTAAGCGCATTTCTATAAGAAAAGATCTAATGTTAGACTATTAAATATACAACAAAGTTGTATTAATTTATTAATAAAATAAAAAACTTACTTTGTTGCTAGCAATTCATTGTTCTCCATAATAAGATTTTCTACTTCTTTTCCCATGCCTGTAAAAGATAAATAAATATTAATATTTATCTATAGTAACTCAATGAAACACTTTTCTTTTATAGAGACCAAATATGTTATATTTAAATATTGTTTTATTTTTTGAGATTTATATTTAAAATTCTGATTTTTTTATTTACAATGTTACATGCATAGGAGATAATTAAGAGAAATAAGAAGCAATGTATTTATTGTACATAAAAATTCTGATTTTGATTCGTAAATAATTATGTAGAAAGCATGGTTGAGAAAAACTATTTTGTCGATAGATTTGATGTTAATTGAAAAAATATAAAAATATATTGTACATATTCTGTATATTATACAAAAACATTAATAGTATATCTTACCGAAGAAGTTGTCATTGACTGCATGGTAAATTAGTGTCATGCGATCGCGTGTTGGAAATACGAGCCAGCACAGGTTGCGGTAGCAAATAATGAAACACAATACAAAGATAATACAAGTTAAGGAAACTGTTAATTAAAAAAAGATGGATGAATATATGATATATATGAATGTACATATTTGCAAAAGTCGTGAATGCATAAACATACCTGACGAAGCGTATTCTCCAGGATGTACTAAACTTCCTAAAATCAATTAAATGTCTCAATTTAGTTTTTTTTCATAAGACGGAAAAACGTTCTTCAAGATAATTTTTATTTGTAATATGAATGTAGTACCGGTGATATCTGCGCCTTCATCCATTTCGCCTAGCGCATCCGCGTCTTGGAAACTTAGTTCTTGATACAACGTATTGCCGCTTCGTTGCTCTCGCTCGGTTCTGCTTCTGCCTCCAGGCGTAGTGGCTAACTTCTCTATGGTCGGCGTCGTTGGTGTTATTAAAGTTGGCGGTACCTCCGTTTCCGGACTTTCGTCTGGAAAAGTATATTCTTAACTTAGAATCGTGCATTGCAAAGAAAAGTCTGCAAGATCCTATCAAATGCAACATACGTCTAGATATAGCTGTAGTCTTATTCTCTTGTACTGGTTGATCAGTTAGTTGGCTTTTGTCGGACGTTTCGATAGCAGCTTCGCTACTGCTATCCAGCATTTCGGTTCTCAAATTAACGACATTTGGTACGATATCCTCTTGAACGTCTTCGGCGTTTATGCTAGCTTCCAAACTCTGGAAGCCGTAACTAAGCGGCCCGGAACTACGTGACATATGAGCAAGTCCAAGGGAAGGTAACCGCGATGGTGCACGACTGGCAGACACGCTCTCCAATCTTTCTGTGCTACCAACCAGCATTTTGGTCCTCTCCATGTAATCGACATGAGTCTTAAATAATTCCGTATATCTGTCGTGCAGCCGAGAATACTCGCGTTTCAGTTCAGCTTCCTTTTCCTCGAGCCGACCAACTAAGAAAAAATATTGAATATTCAATGGTATGCATAATTTTCAATAGTATGTGAGATAGTTATGGACATAGAATATACTCCATATTTTCAAAACATCAATATTCAACAACAAAGTTTAATACAAGCAAGAGATCTTCAATTTAAATCATTTTCATTTACTTTAAATAGCAAGCATTTACCACCAATGTGTAAAAAACGAAATGATCGTTTATTAGAAAGCGATAAATATACGTCACAAATGAAATTATATATAAAATAATAGAATATGAGAATGAATGAAAAAAATAAATGAACAGCAAACTATAAGAAATATATAACCTGCACCCTGTTCCTTGCGCAAACTCTATCACAAAATGTATACAAAAATAAATATAACATAAAACAAAAAAACAAAATCTTCTACTCTACTGTAAAGGGAAGAACTGTGAATGGGTAGACTGGAAGCGCCAATGGCATTTGTACCGTGATCGTGGGAGTTCTTAGTCTTCAGTTCCAGCATTCTTACGATAGATTCTAAGCTATCAATCTTCGACAGAAGCTCCTTCCTCTCATCCTCGGAAACATCTTCCAGTTCGAGAAGTTTCTAATATAAACATAAATTGTATTATTTTGTGCATAAATTTATCGATTTAAAATAGCGTATTATATTAAAATGGAAATGAGCAATTACCTGATCTGATGCTTTTCTCAATTGCTTCTCCCTTTCATACTGTGTGACAAGCTGCTCATTATCTTCTCTTAATAACTCTAGTTCAACTTCACGTTCCTGATTTTCAGTATATGATATATCCAGACATTCTAACACATTGACTAGCAGAGGCATCAAATCTTTCACTACATCCTCATCGTATCTCGCTATCATCTTCTCGAACTCCTGATAGATGCTGCCTGCCAAAGACTGCACCTTCTCCGACATGACAACATGGCTATCCTCATGCGTGCCGTAGACCGTTTCTTGATCCATTTTGACCAGTGTTTTATGTATATATGTATAATATATCTATCTATATACCTGTAACAATAGAAAAACTTAGTATTATGTATTATAATACATTCAGATTAGATTAAAGAAGTAAATTCATTAATATTAACTTCATTCCATATATATATATATATATATATATATATATATATGCTTTGTTTTTACAAAATCTATCATGTTAGTAGAAACTAAATGACTCAAATACATTCTGTAAATATAAGATACAACAATATAGATATAGCCAATTTATCAGAAACATTTTTGTAAAGTGTCCAATAAATTTTGGCAAAATGCCAAGCAGAGATTTAGCAGAATTTACAGATATGGCTGAAGAAGCTGAACAACATCTATTATTTTGTAATCATAATTATAATCTTATTTCATAATTATTTATATATATTATAAAGATTTTGCTCAATTTCTACCAGCAGTACAGTGTTAGTTACATCAACAAATTCTACTGGCTGAATATAATTTTAATGCAAATGTAATTGTTACCAATCTGCTGCAGCATTCTGTTTGACTTTGAGAATAAATTGCTAACATACTTCCAGATAGCTGAATTTCTAGAAAATAAATTTTGCAAAGTGTTTACTATAAATTGTATCAACAGAATATCGGCTGAAATATAGATTCTTAATAAAGTATAACAGCAGACTGATTGCAAATCGAGAAGCATCAGTCATCCTGTAATCATTTAAATAAACTACTGTTTGAATGATTACAAAGTGACATAATTCCACTGGCAATCTGCTGTCGGATTATGTTAGCAGGCTGGCAAAGCAGAAGCTTAATGCAGACGCAGTTAGTGTCAATCTACCGCGGCATTCTCAAATCTGCAAGCTAATTGCCAGCATGCGGCTAACAATTCACTCGCTGGAGAGAGAAGACAATTTTCCAATGCACTTCGGCAACATCTGGTCATGACGATAAAAAACAATTTTTTTTAGTCGCTAATCAACACACTACTCAACTCTTTGGACTCGACAGAGTTACGTTGCACTTTTCACAGCCAGTTAGACGGATCCCGAGCCACGAGCCATCGACGAGAGCGTTAAAGGGCGCAAAGGGATGCGCGTCTCCGAGCGCTGGGCATGAAGCGCGTTGGTCGGCGCGCCGTCCATTCGCCGGAGCTGCGTGAGGCAGCGGCAGAGCGGCAGCGGTCCACGTACGCGATTGATGCACGTCGTCGTCGGGCCGGAGGAGGACTTCAGGCGCATTACTCCGCTTATAACCTCCTGCAGGCGACACCGTCCAAGGTGGTGGTGTCGCGCTCGAGCGGCGAAGACGCGCGGTCTCTCCAATGATGCCAGGCGGGTCGCGTTTTTCGCGCATGCACAGGAAAAGTAACGATGATGTATCGAGTATGGGAAACTTATTTGGACCCGTCGGGAGATTCTGCCGTCGTAAGCCTGTTCTACAATCAGTCATATGTCACTGTCGGATGTTGTATCGTAAGCCGTAAGGCCGTAACCAATTAGGTATAGGTATAAAATAAGTATAACTTTTATTTATATTTATGCATGATGGATTTCAATAATAATAGTGAAGGAGCTGTTAAACATAAAAATAGAGATTTTAAAGTTTCATGTATATATGTTTTTATTTTGTAAAGAATACTGGTAAGATTTTTGGCAGTTTTCCTTACCCTTGCAACCAATATTGGTATTCTATAATATTTCTGCCAAATAAAATTTTTTATGTTAATTTAGACAAATATGTTTTATTTATATAACCTTTCCCTTTTCAGCTTAATGAAATTTAATGACTATATTTATGTATACATATATATTAATTTTAATATTTATTTTTATATATTCATATATATAATATTTATTAATTTATGTATGTTATATTGTGTGCGTGCGTGTAGGCAAAAAAAAATTTTATTTAGAAAATTTATTATGGGTGACTA
>JAJVSH010000021.1:1398376-1460332 GCA_021460005.1 Tetramorium alpestre | reverse complement strand
TGTGGAAGATACATCACTGACGCAGCATTCACGAATGAGTGAAAAGCGCGAAAAGCGCATGCGCGACCCGCCTGACATTACTGCCTCCAGATATTCCTACCTCCATGTTAAATCCATTATAGCTGAAACCTTTTGTACTTTCTGTCCTTTCTCTTTTTCTCTCCCATATCTGATTGCAGACGTTTCTCTTTCGTTTCAAGTGCAGAAAGTGTAACACGGAGTGAAGTTACAGGAAACAAACCCATTATGTCCATATCAGCAACAGATTAAAATTGAGATGTGATTGGAATTTAACTAATTAGAACAAAGTTTACAAAATTATTTTAGATTAATTTTGTTGTAATTGATTGAATTTTCAATCTCAATCTTAGTTCGTAGTTTGATGCAGGCTTTATATAGACTCCGCGACCAAAGACGCTCGGTAAAGTTAGGTCGGACTGTCCGTAAAAGAAGCTTCGGAGTAATGCGTGAGAAGCGTGTACAAATTTCAACGTGTCGGTCTTAACGAATTATACTCTGTTTGCAAAGATGCCACGACGCGGTTTTAGACGCAAACAAAACTCGTTTCCGCGATTTAGCAGAGACGGTAAGATTGTAATTTTTTAAAGAATGTTCCATATTCATTTCTAAAGTCATTTCCCACATTCTTGCACACATCTCTTCAGTCGTAGTAGTAGTTGGAGTCTTTTTACATTTTTAACATTAATATCAATCGTACAGAGAAACAATCGATCAGAGCTCGATTTTCGATTCATCCTTATGTGTTTTCACATTTTTCTCTTGTCAATTCCTTACGATTAACAAATCTCTATTATATATAATATAAAAAATAATCTAGATTGTTTAAATGATTGTAATTTGATTCTCATGAACTAATTTTTTTATATAGATTTATATAGTATAGTTTGAAATTCAAGATATTTTAATTCTTCTCGTAAGATTTTTACTCTTAATGGAACTAGGTAAAATAATGAGGAAATCATGCGCAAGAACTATTTTCTATTTTTTTAGATATTGTAATTTTGACCAATATATCAATTAATAAACATTTTTTATTATGTATATAGTATTCTAGATATGTAGGGTGCGTTCCACTTATCGCTCACAACGTTCATAGAATCATTTTATCTTTGTTTAATATTTACTAAACAATGAGGATTCTGCGAACGTTGAGAGTGATAAGTGGAACATACCTTCTATAACAGTCTTTTTCATCTGTGTATGTATTCTGAAATTTTTTAAAGTAATTTAGATTTTAGAAAGAAATGTGGATGCATTTTTTAGTGTACATATTTCTTCCATAAACTAATGTAAGAGGCTTCATTGAAATAAGCCAAGAAAAAAATCCATTGTTAGCAAGATTTTCAATTGTTTGTACTAGAAATAATTCAAATTTCATAGTTTTATTAACATAAATTAAATAATTTTTAATTTTGAATATATAATATATTAAATATTTTGCTAATCAAAGCGCAAATGAAATTTTTGTTTATGTTTTGGGTTTACTTTTAAGTTTAATTTTAAAAAATTTTTTAATATTCTTATTTCAAACGCTGTTGAAATTTCAATTTTATATTAATGGCTATTCTTCAAAATATGCATTATTAAATTAGAAATTTGTCAATTAAAGAAAAAATTAGATATTTCTCAAAATGCAATTTATTATAAATTTTTTAGAACAACCACAGTCGTCTACATCTGGACCTGGAAGAGCGTACTCACAATCACATCCTCCTGGACTATCGGGAAAAGAAATAGGATTGTATTATAAAAACAAAAAAATAGAGAGACAAAAAAGAAATTCTCAAGAAGTGTTCAGTTTATCATCTGATGTGGAGCAAAGAATTAAGACTATATTAAATAATTCCAAGAGATTTTATAATTTAGATTCTTGTGAAAATTTCAAATCCAAATATGACAACAATTATCATCAAATACATGATACCCAATTTAAGAAAAAATTTTTAGACATTATATTTGGTGATATTCAGGAAAATCTTGCCCACGCTATGAATGTAAAGTCAAAATTGCAAAGAAATAGTGACTTGGACAGAATATTACAAAATGAATACAGAGAAAAGCAGAATCAGGATGCTTATCGAAATATGTTGAAATTTCGATTAAAGTTACCAGCATATAAGAAAAAATCAGAAATATTACAACTGGTTGACGATAATCAAGTTGTTGTTGTCAGCGGAGAAACTGGTATGTTGCAAAAATTATTTATTAATGTAGGAAAAAATAAATAATCACAAAATATTTTTGTAGTGTTTATTTTTTATTTATCTGCATTTATTGAAGCAATTAAAGAAATTTGATTTTGTATATTAAACATTTGGCAATTTTTAGTTATTCAAATTTCCAATTCTAGTCAAAGAGTCGTAATGGTTGTCCTTTTCTTAAATTATAGGATGCGGCAAAACTACACAGATCGCACAGTTTATATTGGATGACGAGTTAGATGCCGGAAACGGTAGCGTTACTCGAATAGTTTGTACGCAGCCTAGAAGGATCTCTGCCATTTCCGTTGCTGAACGTGTAGCTACAGAAAGAGCAGAAAATCTTGGAAAATCTGTCGGTTATCAGATACGACTTGAAAAGTAAATTTATGTAATATGTCTATACATGGTATTTTATTTAAAAAATATAACATTCTTACGTTTTGACTTTTTTTTTATTTATAGAGTTCTATCGCGAGAACAAGGAAGTATACTGTTTTGTACCACTGGTATATTATTACAAATTATGAAAGAAGATCCAGCATTAAAAAGTTTTTCTCATGTAATATTGGATGAAATTCACGAACGTTCCACAGAAAGTGATTTCGTTATTACATTATTAAAACAAATTATTCCGAAAGTAAGTTTCAGTAGTATGTCGTTTTTACATAATGTGTGTTTTTATTTAAATTGTTTTTTAATATCATATTCTCTGTTATTTTATTCAACGATTTCAGATATATATTTTATTTTTGTAATATTTTTATCCATAAATTATATGATTATATTCTATAATTTAATTTGTATTATTTTTTCTTTCTGTAGAGAAGAGACTTAAAAGTTCTCTTGATGAGTGCAACATTGAATGCTGAAAGCTTTTCGACATATTATAACAAATGTCCGATGATACATATACCGGGATTCACTTATCCAGTACAGGAATTTTATTTGGAAGATATTTTGTCACTTGTGGAGTAAGTATTAATATAATACTCGTATTAGTAAACTGTAGGTATACATTAGTAATTAGTTTATCGTTCTCAGATTACAATCTCATACTATAAGAATATTTTTTTTTAATTTTAACTACATTTTAATCAGTATTTTGTGAATCGAGACATATATATGGAATAAGAATCGAAATTAAATCCGAAACTTATTAACTATGATGTGACAGATTTAGACTTTTCTTCACATTAATAAAACATTATTGATATATTTCATGAAGATTTTAGATACTTATTAAATCAATTTTTAAAATATTTTAAATTCTGCATTCATAAGAGAATTAATAGAAATAATTATAATAATTATATCTTTCATAATTTTTAGTTTTAGATTTCCTGAACCACGACCAGAACCTATAGGTTATAGGAAACACCTAAAAAGATACAAAGAGGAACAATATAAAAAAGAAGAATTTTTAAATATAACACAACCTTACATTAGACAACTGACAGCTGAAGTAAATATGAATAATTTATTTCTTTCTATTTCTTGTTTTTGGATAGGAAATTTATATATGTAAAATTATAAAAATTATTTAAAACTGTATTAATGATGCTCATTTTATTTATAATTATATTTAAATATTTTACATAATTACAGAAGAAATACGAAGCACGTGTTATTTCTCAATTACGAAATCCAGCTACTGAAGATCTTTCATTGGAGCTTATAGAAAAATTAGTTAGATACATCTGTAATATAAAAGATCCTGGAGCTATTCTTATTTTTTTACCTGGTATGATGGACATATCAAAGTTAAATAAAATGATGTTAGAGTCTGGAAACTATCCAAGTTGTAAGTATATGTATTATATAAGTATTTGTATTATTAATATTAATATGTATAATATTTAAGTATAAATATTATACTCCCGCTTTTATGTTTCATTTTAATTAATGTTCACATTGAATCATTAATTTAATTGTTTTTTTAATTAGATAAAATTAAGTTCTTTTCTTTCTAATAATTAATTGTGTTATTGAGTTTATAGCTATTTTGATATCATCTGATATATATTTTAAAGCATCATGATTAAAAGATTTTCTTTTTCTTACAGACAAATATGTCATTTATCCTCTTCATTCACGCATGCCGACAGTTGATCAGAAACTTATATTTAAAGAATCACCTTGTGGCGTTCGTAAAATAATCATTGCGACCTCAATTGCTGAAACGTCAATAACTATAGAAGATGTTGTGTATGTAATTGATTGCGGGAAAACAAAATACGGAAAATTCGATGTGAAAAATAATATTCAGACTTTACAGCCTGAATGGGTGTCTTTAGCTAATGCAAAGCAAAGACGCGGTAGGGCTGGCAGGTATGATACTTTATATTCTACTATATTTTTATATTACAAGAGAGCATTAGATGATGAATTTTCAATCAAATTTCTTTATATAGATCAAATTAAACATATATATGTTCTGTATAGGGTTAAAAGTGGAGAATGCTATCATATATATACAAAAGCACGAGAAATGACATTTGCTCACTACCCATTACCAGAGATGCTGAGAACGCGCTTAGAAGAAGTAATTTTGCAAATAAAAATCTTGCAATTAGGAAAAGTTAAGGATTTTCTATCTACCGTCATGGATCCGCCAGATCTAAAAGCCATTGATCTGTCTCTCGAGTTACTTCAGACCCTCAATGCTCTCGACAAACACGAGAATTTAACTCCTTTAGGTTATCATTTAGCACATTTGCCACTTGATCCTAGAACAGGTAATTTTATTATTGCTGTTATTGCACAGTCGATTTGTAATTTTAATGTAATTTATATGTTTTATTACAGGAAAAATGATTCTGTGGGGCGCATTATTTTCCTGTGTCGAGCCAATATTTGCTATTGCTGCTAGTCTCACATTTAAAGATGCTTTCTATTGTCCATTAGGACTAGAGCAAAGGGCTAATGAAAAAAAGTTAGAACTTAGTATGGAACAATATAGTGATCATATTGCTCTCGCAGAAGCTCTAAGAAGATATGAAATTGCACGTCGAAGAGGAAATGCTCGCCAGTTTTGTCACGAGTATTTCCTCTCTTTCAACACATTGAAGCTTCTCTCCGAAATGAAAGTTCAATTTGCACAGTATTTATATGAGATGAAGTTTCTGGACAGCGAAAACCCAAGTCATATTAACTCTAACAGAAATTCAAATAACATAGCATTGATAAAAGCTATTGTCTGTGCAGGATTATATCCTAACATCGCTGTTGTAAAGTACAGACATTGATTTATTTTAATTCTTAGTCATTTGACTGAAACACAGTTTCTAATATAATGTATATACTGATTCTCACTAATTGTTCTAGGCGAAGTACTAATAATGGGGTAGTCGGTTGGACACCGGAAGATGGTTCTGTACGTATACATCCATCGAGCGTGAACAACAAAGTTCCTCGATTTCCCAATAAGTACTTGACATATTTTACAAAACAACGTTCCACCGACATATTTTTACATGACACTTCGTGTATAAATGTACCAATGTTATTGTTCGCCGGACCAAATATATCGATAAGTAAGTCATATATCTTTTTTTTTATTTAAATATGCTCATCATTTAATAGATTAATCATGCATGTGTGATAATATTATATTTTAGGACGAGAAAAAGGACAGTATATAATTAGTAATTTCAATTTTTCGGAAAACAATTCCGAAATTGTTTCTGAACAAGAAACTGCGGAAATGATACAGGTGTGCAGATTAATATACATATTTATATGTGTTCTTACAGAAAGAGGATTGTTTTAAAATAATTTTGCGTTATAGGAACTTCAACACGCTCTGAATAGATTATTGGAACATAAAATTACGAATCCAGCAACGGTATCATGGTCAACCTTTGAAGGGGATTTATTAAAGTAAATTTTCATATGTTCATTTTATTTACTATTTACGTATTATTATATTATATGATCATTTCTTGCAAATGAATATTATGTTAATAATTACAGTCATTATAAATGTACGATACATTTTTGTTATGTTACAGTGGCATCATTGAAGTGATATCTCAAGATCAAGAATTGGGTTTTGTTAATACGCGCAAAAACGCAAATTATAACAAAGATTCCACTGATGATAATAATATAATATCTATTGATTAAATTATAAATAATAAATATTAAAAATCTATTTCTAAATATCTAAATTTATAATTTATAATTTTTTATTTATTATATAAATAATAAATTATAAATAATAAATTATAAATAATTACATGAATTATAAATATTAATAATAATTTACTTTCGACTCGCTTCGATATTGTTTGAAAATAGCGTTGAATTGTATTATAAAATAATTTTTTGAATAAAGTTAAATAAAAAGGTTTGCATTGATTTTTAAGTTTTTGATTTTTCTGTTACAATCAAATAAATATAAATATATACATGTACTTGATAATGATCTTTGATAATTATTGATGAAGTCACACCAAGTGTTAAGAGTAATTAAGTATAAATTGTTACTATATCCTGTGTTCTCGATCCTAATAATATGTAAGATTTTATCTAATTGATCAGTAAAGAGAAAATTAGAAAATGTTCGTGACGCGATCAATATTCCTTTTCCAAAAATATTTTGACTCGTATATCTAAAATGACTTTTGAATGATATACTGATGCTAAAAAATATTTTTACCTCGAAATAAAAGATAACAGGAATCGTTGCTATTGTCCAAAAATATTCAAAAATATTAAAACTTTCAAAAATATTAAAAGTAAAACTTTAAAATGTTAGAATTTAGAGACAAAACCAATAATTTAAGTTATCAATAAATTACGGTTAAATAGATTTGCGTTAGCAGACGAGTAATTATCCGATATTTAGAAATAGACACATTAATCATTGTTTAAAATACTTAATATGATAATCTGAAAATTTTAAAAACTCAATTTTTATTACATTAAATCGGAAATACAACTGCAAACTTTTAAACTTTTTAGCTCTCTAAATTTATATTAAAAAAAAAAGCAAGTCTTAATCGTACATATTTCATTAATTTTTATAAAAATTAAATGATTATATTTAAGAACCACGAGAGATAAGCAAGTACGCGGATTATTTATGTTCAGCGAGAGACGGAAAAATAATATAAGGCTTGTGAGTCTCGAAGAGTGCAAAAGCGCCGATTGACTAATGGTATCCTAAAACGGTTCACAGCCGTGCTGTCTGCTCTAAACGCAACCGAATAACAAGTAGGCTGTCCGTCTGCGTAAAATGACGATTCAGATCGAATTATCAACGGGAATCGGTCGGAGGAAAAAGAGAATAACGTGACGCGCGCGATTCTTTAGCGCAACAGTGCGCGAACTTTTGACCCGTCCACCCATACTTGGCTGGCTCAGGCGCGCGCGATCATATCAATAAAACACCACATCCAGTTTCTCCCCGGCTTGCCGCTCCGCGCCGGCTTTTGTCATTCATAAACGTAGAACGTGCTGCCGTCTTCTCGGCGCTCGCGCCTTCCGCGAGAGGCAGACCCGCGCGAACGGGGGTGGCAATGGTGGCATTCCTATCGTACGATATCCTTTATCGCGCGATTAAAACGTTCGATATAATTTATGAGGGCAATTAATATTTGAGATACACGACGCGGCGCGCTGCTCCGATTCGTCGATCGGAGATTAACGCTAAATATCGGTACGCGCGGCGGTTTTTCGTACGCTGCGAATCGTTTTGCGCGCCGCCTTCTTTATCTAATCCGCCGCCGCAATAATGCAGAATGACTTCGCAATCCCAGAATTATTATCTTTCTCTTTGAGGAAAACGGATTTTTTGTTATTTACTTACAAACACGCACGCGTATGTACGCGCATGTACAACACGTTCTCTTTCTCTCTCTCTCTCTCTCTCTCTCTCTCTCTCTCTATACATTGAGAAAAAATATTTGTTGAAAAACGCAAAGTATATTTCATCCAACTAAAATATTTAGTCCGATACGTTCTACTAAACATTATTACAATGATACAAAATATTATATGAATGAACTATACTTCTTTTAGTGCAATTAAAAAATTGTTGAATCAACCAACTATACAAATTGGGAAACAACTATACAAATTTAGTTCATACAAACGATTTTTTTTTTCTGTGCACTCACACTCTTGCGTACTCGATTTACATTTATTTGTGTACTGAATATGTATCTATTTTTAGTCTTTTTTTCTTTATTTTTTTTCCTTTGTAATTTTCATATTAACGTGACTTTTTAAATACAGCACAATATGCTGAAAATAAAATTTTGTAATTACATATTAGATAAGTCGATGATCGTCGTGATAAAATCAAATAAATACAAGATGTGTCAATGCATAGTCGGATAATAATATTTTTCGCATGAATTTATGAACATTTTTCGCTTATTGTTAGCAAAACTACGTACAGTTACTAACGGACTCGAAACGCAATTTAAAGCTAAAATTGGAATAGTAACATAATTAAATCGCTAATCAATTTAAATATTCCGAAACTAATATGTATATTCAGAATTATTATCAATTTAATTATGTGACAGTACTATTCTAGTTTTAGACTTTGCATTTCAAGTTTTACAATATATAATTCATTAAGCGAAATATACACAAATATAAATATAAATATATAGACAATCGATTACAGACTGAGGAGAGTGAAACCGTTTCGGTTTTGAAAAGCGAGAAAAATGAGAGCGAGTTGCGCTTGAACCTTTGACCGAGTCACATGAAAAAAATAAAGTTTAGAATTATTATATGCGAGTGACTTTTACTTATCTCAGCCTTCCTGTCCTATCGGCCTTACAAATAATGACGAAAAATATTAATAGACATAAAAGATCCAACTCGACTATTATATTGATACGTCTTTTATTTACTTAAAGATTTGTAATGCGTTAAATCGAGAAAGAAATTCTAAAACGCTTAATAAAAAGCAACGTCTTTCTCTTTCTTTCTTTCAAGATATTTCGTTAATATTAAAAAAATGAACTAAAAACGTCAACGTAGATGACAGATTCTATCATTTTGCATTTTGAATTTTACTTTTCTTGTATTCGCGGAAGGCCGATTAAAGATCGCAGCAGATATCAAATAAGAGACACAAATATCTAAATGTTAAACCTTTTATTATCCGCGTGCGGTACAGTACTCCAGATTTTTAAATGCTTACAAGCGGAACAATTTTCTAATTAATTAATTTAAGAAAATAAGTCAAGATTACATGTTAAAATGTAGGTAAGATTTCAAATAAATAATAACAAATTGACAATGTTTAATCGGCACGAATTTTTCTTTGTTTACTTGAAAGTTACAAATTTTTTATTTGGAGTACGATCGTACCCCAGGCGAAAAGTGCACCAAACTGCACGCGGATTAACGAAAGGTTAATGCAACTACATGTTAAAATGTAGGTAAGATTTCAAATAAATAATAACAAATTGATAATATTTAATCGGCACGAATTTTTCTTTGTTTACTTGAAAGTTACAAAATTTGTATTTGGAGTACGATCGTATCCCAGGCGAAAAGTGCACGAAACTTCACGCGGCTTAACGAAGAGTTAACGCGACCGAGCTCAAAGATGGGATTTCGGGATCATTTTTCCGCGACGCGCGCGCTCTTTCTAATTTTCCCGTAGATGAGGCGGCGTGATCGCGGCATGCCGTGAAAAAAAAAACGAGCTCGAGGAGACTGTGGTCTGGCACGAGCTGATAGCCGCGACGCGAGAGTGGCAAGAGGAGCGAGCGAAAGAGCGGTAGCTCACGCCGAGGGGGTGGAGGGGCGCGGGGCCCGGGGGATGGCAGGCGACGGCGGCGGCGACGGCGGCGGCGGAGGGAGACTCGCGGATACGTTCAGGCGATACATGGAGTATACGGCCTGCGCGTAGCGTCTGATTCAGTCTACATTCGACCGTCGCGCGCGTCGTGCCGCGAAGTCGTGTGGTCGAGTCGAGTCGGGTCGGATTGAGTTGAATTGAATCGAGTCGAGTCGAGTCGAGTCACCCAACGTCATCGGAACGAGAACGTGAGGAACGATCGGGTGTGTTGCGGGCAACGGTAGTGTATGCATAATAATAATAATAATAATAATACGACCGGTCGAATCCGAAACCGGAAAAATCGCGGTCTTATCGGACTTGACGGGACGAAGGAAGCGGTAGAATGTGAGAAGTTTGCCGGAGAGACGAAGAATCGGCGCTTTTTCCTCGTCGAAGAGGTGTGTACGGGACGATCGTCGACGGGTAGAATGAAAAGTCGCAACTCGGTTCGCGAATAGGGACAGAGAAGAGGCGCGATTGGATAATTCGTATCGCGAGGGAAAAGATAGGAAAAAAAAAGCGCGGGCACCGCTCCAAAGAGAACAAGGCGAAGCGAGAAGAGCGAGATTGACATCGGGTCGTAATAAGAAATACCGGCGACGTGCGAAGGGGGTGAAGTAAGCGCCGAGAGAGATAGATCGAGCGCCGGTACCGCGCGAGATGCGCGCCGGACGGACAGGCCGTCATTCGTGAAATCCGCGTCAAATGACGAGCGTCGGCAGACAATTCCGGCCGCGAGAGGAGTCTGTAATATGCCATTAACCGGCGCGCGGCGCCCGGTGATGTTTATGAGAGTGGCGGCGGTGCGCGGAGNGCAGGAAACTGCTAGCGGACTGGTGGACGCGGACAACTCCTCGCGGCGGCAACTTCACGCGCCTGCGACAGGTGCGGGTTATTACGGCGCCGTCGGCACCTCCGCCTCGCGCGGCGATAATAACGCGCGGGATTGTCATTATCCCGGCCGTCGAGCGCGCGCTGCCGCCGCCGCCGCCGCCGTCGTCGTCGTCGTCGTCCAGACGTTGTCCAAACGTCCCCCCCGTGTCATCGTCGTCTAGAGAGGAGCGTTTCGCGAGAGGCGTGCACCGAGAAACTTGGACCGAGGGTGGCGAGCCGCGGAAGAAGAGGCAGACAGCAAGGAGAAATCGGAGAAAAGAGCGTAAGACGTTTCTCTCTTTTTCATTTTTCTTTTCTTTTTCTTTAATCGACGGCAGGCCGCCGAGAGAGCGCCGGCTGTTTCGTTCGGTGCATTCGAGAACAAGAGGAAGACTCGCCGGCTCGAGGCGAAACGAGCGGAGAGAGCGCGCGCGGTCTCGGGACGGCTACGACGGAACGAAGCGACGGACAGAAGCGCGCCTCTCGAGACAGGCCTGCTCTCGTTTCTTCCGACGGGAAAAATTGCATCGGAAAATCGAATCGGCACGCGGGCGCGCATGGTATGTGTATGTGTGTGTGTCGCGTGTCCGTTGTACGTGTGTTGCGCGCGCGCGCGCGCGAGACGAGAGAGCCCGTGTCGGTGAGAGCGGGTCAGTGAACGATTGCGCGCCGCCGCCGTCGTTGCGAGAGACAGAGAGAGAGAGAGGAGAGAGGGTCTCTCTCTCTCTCTCTCACTATGCTCCGACGTATATGCACGTGCGAAAGCGAGGAGAAACGTGAAACGCGCGCGTGCGCCGGTCCGTGTGTACTCGGCGCCCTAACACAACACTCACACGTACACGCGCGCTCGCGAGCGCGCGTATAGAGCCCTGCAGGTGCGCGAGTATATGCGCGGACACACGCGCGCGCGATAGAGACGACACAGCGCGCAGCCGAAGAAAAGCGGGAGAAGGAGGAGCGGTTGATGGAGGAAAAGGAGAAGTAGGGGGTGGTGGAAGAGGTAGAGGCAGAAGAAGAAGAAGAAGAAGAAGAAGAAGCCAGTGACACCGGGAGGGTCGGTTGTTCCTGGTGTATAAAGCGGCCACCGGGATACACCTATATACATATACGTACGTGCGTACGTGTGCGCGCGCGAGAGAGACCGCCGCGTGTGTCGGGAGATCCGCGGATATAAGCGATACGGTGCGCGCGAGGTTCTCTCCCTTTCGTTCTCCCTCTCTCTCTCTCTCTTTCTTTCTTTCTTTTGCTCCTCGTCTCTCTTTCTCTCCGTCTCCCTTTTTCTCTCTTCTTCTCTCTCACACGTACACACACACGCTTACACTCTTGCGTCGAGCAGGAGAAAGAAAAAAGGGGAAAACAAAAGTTCGGGCGAAAAGAAATGCGGGTTCGTTGACTGCGCGCCGCCGCCGCTGCCGCGCACGATGGCTGCATGCTCGTGCCCGGTGTTGCTGGTGCATAGTGTGCGCGTGACAAGAGCGACGACGACGACGACGACGGTCAGGACGTCACCGGCGGTAATCGCGACGACGGCGACAAGGACGACCTCGTCGACAGAGGTGGTGCCGGCTGCTGCGCACCGGTCGCTCCACGAGAGGCAGTGAATCTACGCACGCTCCGCTCGGGATTCGACGTCCCGCATTCACCACCGGCATCGGCGGGCGGCGACTGCGGGGCCAACGGCCGCCGGTAAATCCGTCGACGAGGTTCACGAGGTACGTGTGCCGCGCCCGTTGAATTTGGTAATTAATCGCACGACACCGAACGTTGGGCCAGTGAAGAAGCGGCGTCGCGGAAAGTGAATAAAAAAAAAAACCGGGTCAGTCGTCTTTTCCGAGGAACGAATGACCGTTGAGCGATGTTGGATTGACCGGCTCGGCTGATCGGTGAGCGGTTCGAGAAGGTCTTTTTTAGACAAATTTATAATATACAACATTTATTGTAAGAAACAGATATATGTGAAAATATAAGACAGTTGTAGATATAGATGTAAGTAAAAATTTAATTTATGTATTTATTGTACATCTGCAAACACAGACATTTATTGTGCAAGTATTTATTAAGAAAAGTGACAAATAAATTGTTAAGTATCAAGTACCCAAAAACAGTGCAAGTCCATCTGCCTGTCAAAAGATCCGTAACACTTTACACGTTAAATATCTTGAGATTACTTTATAATTGAATACTGAATTGAAGAATGAATTGGGGATAAATTTTACACCTATATTCAATCATTCATATAATCCTAATAAAATCCTAATAAAATGTTTCTTTCGCATCATATTTTTTAAACAAGTAGAAAACTCTATAAGTTTTCGTTAAAAAGAAAATGTAAACAAATTTTTAATTGAAAAATGGAAAAATTTAATTCGAAAATTTACACCAGAAACATGTGTGACATTTTAGAATAAATATACAACTGTACGGAACATGTAGTATAATAGAAATCAACATTTTTTAAATTTTTACTCCAATTCGTTGCAGTGTAATAATAAATTTACATTTATTACATACAAGCCAAGATATTTTCATTTTTCAAAAAATAAAAATATTACGAAATTTTTTTTTAATTATAGTACGTAAATGTTATTTTTACAAGTGTCATATTTTTTATATAATTTTTATTGCTTTTAAGCTGTTTGAGCATCTTGTTGACTGTTTCTGTCAACGAAGTATACGAATCTATTAAAAAACATGCATATATTTATGTAGAAATGTGTTATTAGGTAAAGCAAAAATAGTATATAAAGCCATATCTATGGTAAACATTTAATATTTCATCTGAGAATTTCCATAAACTTTATGTGATATTTTCATCACTCCGACTGCTGAAAGAGCCTCTCTCTCTCTTTTGTAACGAGAATTTATTGTATATGCCTGACAGACACGTTGCAGGTCGGAGAAATAAATGTCCTCGTTGCCTGTGTCAAGCGAGTTAACTTACGCTGCGACTTGCAACTCGTACCGTTAATACCCCTAGAATTATCATTTCCTCGCGGTGTAACATAAAATTACACGACATTCAATGAGACGATCAAGGTTGCGCTCACTGTTCTCACGGTACGTCGACCTTCGTCATCGCGAAATCATCGGAATTAGCGTTGTCGCGATAATAATCGCAAATCGATCAATGCAAGTCGCGCGTGTCTAGCGTTTTTTTGCGTCGGTGAGCAGTCCCTCTTGACTCGACAACTTCGAATTTGCATCGGTATCGCTCGATTACCTCGCGAATACCGCGAGTAACGTAACGTGATCTTTTGTCATTCAGTTGCCGACCGGTTGACTGGCACGTAGTTGACTGGCAATTTCGTAATTTGTTTGTCCGCACGCAAACAACTATCCTAAACATGACCGAGAAGGCTCTCGCATAAATCATTGCGTCCGCGACGTAATTGTGACTTCGTGGAAACAACCGTGACAACCCCGAACCTTGATCTTATCATCGCGCGTGTTTCATCGCGTCCGTTAATGATCGTTGTCGGCGTAAGTTTCAAGTTACGAGAGAACAATTAGACGCGCCGACTTTAGCGTCGAAAGGAACAAATTGACTTTGGAACGATTCCAATAGCGCGAGTCGTACATTCTAATTGGGCGGATTGGGACGGGTTTATACGCGATTTTTCTCACGTCCTCGCGCTCAAGTCCAAGGAAATTGTATAACAGCGTTTAAAATTTATGATCTCGACTTCTTAAATCTTCCCCGATGAAATATTACGGATATCGCTGAAATAAAACACAGCTGCTCGGCCAGAATCAACGCCAGAATAACGTTCAACTATATAATCGCATTATACTACTGCAAAAGAATCATTAATTGAGTCAACAAACATCGAGGGGACTTTTATTTTATATAATTTATAAATAAAGGGAACGATAACTCTTAATGACAGATCGTTATCATTATGTCATTGCGCAGCTTTTCTACCATACGTATTATATTTGCGTAACAACAACATAATGATAATGGCACTATAGTTAAAAGTTACAGAATAGGCCTATTTTAGTCAAATGTTTAGTAAAAAATATAATAGTTTAATAAGCCCGTATCGACTTCATCATATTAAGCGCATATATGTATAATGCTATACGTTTCAATTACATGTATTGTATTAAAAGTAGCGAAAAACTTGGGATTATAAAATCTATTACAAACATTATAATTTCATGCTATATAAGTATATAGCAGAACATTATTATAAGAAATTGCTCTTGAAGTCAAATTTGCAATTCAATAATTGTATCTTTTTCTCTATTTTATTCATTACATGGAGAATATCATTATTTTTTACGATGCTATTTTTATAATTTTCTTCACAAGTATATTATCATTTTCTTTTTCATATATTAGAAAATAATATATGTATATTAGAGAAATATAATCTTTGTAATATTATAAATTAATAATATAAGAAAAAATAATTTTAAGAATTTTTCTGAAGGAATTGCAGTTTTATAATTATCTTGTAGAAGAATAATAATATAAAATCATCAAAAACTCGATGATTAATACTGTTTATCGAATAATTAAAATAAAGAGAAATATTATGTCAATTCAAACATTCGTAATTCGAAAGCCTGATTTACATCAGAAAAGATAATGTGATCTGTACGCCTGTTACGCTTGTAAGGTCATAATTGGATTATATTACGCACAACATGAAAAGTAATTAAGTCACGTAGAAAAGCGGCAACGATCGACGAAACGAATTCTGAATTGAATCACTCCTAGTCACCGAACAAGGAACTAATAGATTAGAGACACTTGTCAAAATTTTAGTCAAGGCACGAGTTTGCACGACCGTTCACCTGTGACTAATACTTTCCATTTGGCGTGCAAAAATTAATGCAAATATAAAATGAGTTCTTGTAAGCATTACGTTGAGTGTAAAATGATGTAGGTCGTTGACATCATATTTTATTTCTCAAATGATCTTTGGATTAATGAATACAGAAATGCACGAATATAGTGTCTCATATTATTAAATTGCATAATGGGTTTCGATTTCAGTATTTTCGATTATTTCAGCGTTTTCAATTTTTCTATGCAATGATTGCAATGTTTGGAAGAATATGAAATAATAAAGATTTATTTTTGCACGTTTTCACGCCAGAATTCATATTTCTATAGTTTTAAATTGTTTTGGAGCAGATTTAAACATAGAGAGATCTATATCTACATATGATATTATAATTTAAAACACTTGAGTAATTATTTTGTTATTTACATTTATTACAGTTTCCCCAGTGAAAAATATTATACAAATATAATTTAATGGATCTTTAAAATGCATTACTAATTTGTTTTATTCTATTTTTGTTTTTATAAAAAAACATTCAAAATAACATTGAATTATTCATGAAGTATTAAGTTAATATATTATTACTTATTTAGTGCGTGTGAGAAGATTATCAATAATTTGTTTAATTAAATTGGTACCAATTAGGATAAATATAAAATTAAATAAGATAAAGAATAAATCTGTCTCTAACTTATAATTTCTTTAAATCTTATATTTGCAAGAATGATGAGAACTGGTATCACATTTTCAACGTGATATAGCTATTGACCTGTTTGCAAGAATGAATGCTTTTTATTATTTTAATGCTGAGTTGAATAACTCACATGCAAGTTAGTTTTTCAACGTGTGTTATACAAACCATGGACTGAAAGAATTTAACAACAGCTGATTAGTTGCGTAACAGTTACAAAGATATGTATTCTTTACAAATATAAAGTTTAATGTTTTTATTTTTTTATTTTATGTTCTAGAAGAGAACATACGGCGTCCATTTATGATCCCATCAAACGAAGAGAGATATTTCTCGATCTATGCACGAAACTTTGCGACCCATATGCGCTCGAACATTCGTTCTTTCAACAAAAGCTCGACATCGAAAAACCGTCGTACCGATCCTTTAATGTATATCCATGGAAGCCAATACGTGCGATGTAACACGTTATACGACGAAGAGGAGTCGGGCTTAAAGTTCTGATCTCCGAAGACCGATCGGTTCTGTCAGAGTCGATTTAAAAGCTTTCTCGATCTAGCTGAGAAGACCCCTTTTTGGACTAGGAGGAGACTATCGCGATCCAACGAAACGATCGCGCGGACGTTCTCAGTGACCAGAATCCCGCGATCCTCGATCAAACTCGATCATCGTGCTTCAGACCGATCAGCTTCGCAGGAAGAAAAACGCACAGCAACGAGGAATCGCACACCTCGATGTTAAAATCGACCAACGTTAGGACACCACAGTCAAGATCCAATCGCAGCCAATCATCCACCTTCGCCGTTTGGATTCCTTTCGTCCATCTCTGCATTCTCGCTCGACAGAGAAGACCTCACGGCCGATCGTGTAACATGTGAGATTTTATCGTCGCGATACGGTTTTCGCAAATCGCTCTATTACCCGCGAAGTACGCGAGGATGCTAACGTCGGCGTTGAGTGCGCGTCCGTGTCGAGTAACAAGCCCATTCTGATCGTCGATGAACGTGACTCGCGGTGCCGGGAAAGTGAGGCTCTAATTAACTCGTGTGTGACGGTCACAACGTCTACGTGCCACGTTGCCTAGGCAGCGAATCCCATTTAGAAGACCGAACCGGAGAGGCGGCCAGCTGTTAATCAGCAGCCACCGCGGTGGACATGATTATTTCAAAGGATCTGTTCCTCCTTGGCGACCAGGATTATCTGCGCCTTCCCGTCAACGAGAAGCGCCAGCAACGGGCAATGGGCCGGCCGATCATCAATGCTCCCAGGTAAGCAGAGCCAGCTGATTCATACTTCTTCTCTCTATTTTCACCTTCATTTCAAACACTTGAAAGGATAAATATGAGACTACATTTCTGGCAATTTCCAATTTTTGAATAGAAACTTGTCATATTATTACGCGAGTTCTTTTTCGAAAGTTGCGTATTTTCTTGAATTGTTTTAACTTTGAAGAGTATTAAAAGTTTTATCGAAAAGTATTACTTTATTCGCACAAATCGATTTTAATTGGAATAAAAAATTATTGTGTTGTTTTGTTTGATGTAAAAATGTGAGGTCAATATGACATATTTTTGTTCTTAAGTTTATATATTTAATCGCCAAAATTCTTGTTTTAAATTTATTCGAACTCTTTAAACTTTTAAAGAGAGAGCTTTATCAATTGTATCGAAATTCTAAAAATGCTAATTTCATAGATGTCCTTGTATACAAAGTTTTTTGTTTTCATCGCGCAAACTTTCGAGATGTTTTAGTCACAAAACATGAGTTTAAAGTTTAGAAATTGATGGTTTTTAAAGCCTTAAAATTAGGTACTCATAGCTGATAAGATATGAAATCAAATATAGGCAGCAGCTAATTAACTTTTCGATCTCGAATTTATTAAATAATCTTGCGGAATAAATATACAGTAAATCTGGGGCGCTTGGTATTCCGCGTAAGAAAGATACGAAGCTCCGAATTTACGTGACATAGTTTTACGCGAATTTAAATATAGGCGAGCGATAGATATTGTCTCTGGGCGACGATTCCGGTTAAACTGATAATAACTTTAGCTGAACGTAAATGTGTACGCACTTTGTTCTCTCTTACGTATTTTTATATTTTACATTGTTTCAAAACAACTGGAAAACGCACGGTTCGCCTGCGACGCACGGTTTTTTTGCTTTTTTGTTTCTTAATTATATAAAATTTTATTAATTATCTAAGAATTTCTTTATACAAATGTATATATTATACATGTGTATATTAGTCTCATATATATTATATATATATATAATGTATATATACATATATTATTTTATAATTGAATCGTAGAACATAAAATCACATGCGTTTTCAAGTAAAAATCAAAAGCAGTTTGATTGAATTCGTTTCTTTGAAAATTCACGTCGCTGAAGCGTGGTTCAATATTGTTATCGATCGTGGTTCGATATTAAGTCTAAAACCAAATTAAAAGGCACATTTGAATTCGAGAACTAAGCAGCTAGTCTTTTTTCAATAAAGATTGAGCTTTTGGAGAAATAGGCGAGCATAAATTACCTAAAGAATCAAAGGGAGCTCGCCGCTGATGCGAGTGCATGAAAGAAGAGTTTTTTTTTTTTAATAATTAAAAGTCTCGATGCATTGGAAAAGCAGGTTTATCGCTCGGTATATAGGATAACCCATGCACTTTGCGCGCACAGTTATCGGTTCGCGGAACGACCATCGGTTCGGTTTTCTATTAAGCGGTTTCTTTTTCGCCGCGCGAATGCTACTCGCGCGAGTAGAGGCGTTCGACCACGCGAGCGCGCGCAACGCGTTAAAAGCGGCGTGCTTGCGCGGTGTGTCGAGATCGAGAGATTTATGCCGGAACTAATCGATTCGCCGCGCTATTATGAGCTTTACGATTTTTACGAGAAAAGTGTGCTGACCGCGCTACACCGCGTGTACCACGTTCTTTCCCTCTCCTTTTCTCTCACTCCGTTTCCTCCTTCCATTGATATGATTTCGTTGTTATTACCCACGTATTAACTGATAACAGTAAGCGGCCGAGACTTATCGCAGGCGCTATACGCTCCTTCGGGGATCAATGACACGCCCGTGTACAAATAATATGCCGCGCGATCGAATTCGTATCGTCGATCGCAAAATCTGACCGACGATCAGTTAAACCTCACGAAACTCCCGCGAGATAATACGTACGCTATCTGAAAAATACTTTGGCTCACGCTTTAGTGATATTTTTATATTGATGTAAAACACGTGCGACTGTCGCCGCGAGCGCGTTACATCCGCATTTCGGACACGTCGCGCTGACACACGAGCGCGACAATAAAAACGCTTAATCCTCTCTAACGTTGAACTTTCACGTTTACAAATTATTCGCAAACATAAAGTAAAACGTATGAGAGCTACCGAGCGCGTGTCATAATAATGCTCAATTATTTATTTATATATTTTAACGATTATTATAATTGTAATTAATTATTCGTGATATGCGTTCGCGCGTTTGTACTGAAAAGGCGTCGGTTGATATCGGATTTCGGGTCGAAAAAGCAGATTTCGGAAACCCGTGCTCCCCTTCTTTCTCCTATTTTTATTTTTATTTTTTTCTGATACACGAGAAGAACGAGAGAAGTGCCACACGAGGATTCACAGCGTTGCTCGCCGCGTCATCGTCGACGAAAATTATGTCGCGGAGCGAAAATAGGGAGACCGTTCCTTTGCGCGACGCACGAGAGCGGCGGTGCGCGCCGCGCTCTTATTTACTTGTAACCTAGAAACGCTCGATCGAAAGAAAAATCGGTAGTTTCTCCCGCGGAGAAAAATCGAGTCTTCCGCCTGGAGATGAAACCGTTCCAGTTTCCCATGCGTGACCCACTGGCTAGGGTGCACTCTCGTGCGCCTCTCTCGCGATACCGCTCTCTATGCAATCGCAATCGCATTCGCCGCCTCTCGAACCGACAGAGAGATCCCTTCCTCCCCCTCGCTCCCCCTCGCCGGGGACGGGCGTTTTCTTATTCCGCTCGTGCCGATTTTCTAATCTCGGTCTATTAGCGCCGTACTCTCGAGTATTTCTTGTATAGCGGCGTGATTCCTTTTGGGTCGAGACGCTTCGTGTCAAAAAGGATCAACACTCTGGATCTTCCTGCTTCCCCCATGACCCCCATATGCGATATGAATCACATGTATTGTTATTGTAAACCGTATACGACTGCCGTATATGCAAATGAAAATGTTCAATGTTAAGGATGTTCTGGCGCTAACGTTGTTACATTGAAAATACCGTAGAACTTTTATGTTTCTATTTGTTATCAGAACACGTAATTAAAACATGAAGCCGATTCTCTAACTGGTTTACGAGTTATTGTACTTTTAATTTTACATGTGTTCTTATGGAAAGACAGTATTATTCTCTTTATATAAATAAAATAATAAAGAAGCAATATTCTGAGATTTTATTTGTAAGTAAATCAAACATTGAGCAACGTTTTTAAAAAAAGTTTAAATCTATTCACTATCTCATTACCGAGTTGTTGATAAAAATACAGTGCAAAGTTTCAAAAAAAGGTTCTAATATACATGTCAGCTGCCGAAACGAGGCAAACATCATATGTTTGTGGTGCCAAATATCATATTAAATGACATTGTTTAAGACATTTACATGATATTTAATGCATATTTCAATTCTTAAAAGTATGGAATTTTATTATCAATTTCATATCGAAGTAAGTTTTGGCTAGGATTGTATAGCCAGGACATCCTTAATGTTTATATATTACTGACTCTATAACTGAGAACTCGACTTTTTTGTTTATCGATCTTCTTTCGTAAATATGAATAAAACCTTTAATCTATTGACTTAAAAAGTTAACGATATCGGAGTATCCACATATACATATGTATACATTTGCGACATGAGCCACGTAGTAAGCATCACAAGGGTAAAATAAAAAACATTAAAAAAAACGAGGACGAAGAATACGTAATGATTTAAGAATAGAATATTAGTTGGTATTTCAAGTATTACGTTTATATGAGATATGAGTAAAAGAGACACTATGCGAAAGACTTTTAGGAGGCTGAGTAAAAGAGTTGTCTTTTTTTGGTATATTTATTTCTCTCTGTGAAGTAATCGAGCTCTCATGTTGCGGTTTGCGTGAGAGCGAGAAATTCACCTTGCTACTTCGAAATCTACGGCGTTTCGCCGCAGCAGACGCAGCATCGCCATAAAAGTCTCCTGATAAGTGGATTTCTCCCGACGTTGTTTTTACAATGTTGCATTCAAAACACGATCTCCCTTCTTTCTATTCATGGAGTTGATCGTTAATCTGCTTCTTTCGAAAGGAGGAAAGGCTTTTCCGTAGATGCCTTTTACTCCTATCACCTAACAACTCGCTAATCGAGGTGATCAATAATTTGATTGATTTAGTAAATAATTTATACATTAAAAAATAATAATGTTAAATTTTCCACATGTGTATCTGAGATAATTTGATACATGGAATAATTAAACGCGATAAAATATTTAAAAACGCAAACTTTGAAAATACAAAGAAAAGAAAGAGAAGAGAAAGGAAAGAATATATTTTCAATTGTAAATCGAAAAATAATACTAAACTTACACAGATCATTTTCTTCGGCAACCAAAAAAAAAAATTCCCTATTTACAAGTCCAATCTTTGTGATAGGAGCACAAACAAATATTAAATATACACGAATTTTAACAGATCATTGAAAACTAAAACATTAGAGAAACTAAATTGGATTTTATTTAAAAAAAAAGTTAAAACTGACAAATTGGCGTAGCATGGTAATAATCCGTTAAAACTTATGAATATTCAATATTTGTTTGTGCTTGTATCGCAAAGATTAGATTATAAATGGTTTGTAAATACTAGTGAATTTTAATTAAATATCGAAAGAAGTAATCTCTATAAGTTTAACATAATTTTGTGATTTACATTTTGAAACCTTCTCTTGTTAGATTGAATATATTATATTTATATATATGTATGTAAATACATTTCTCGTTCAATAAGCGAGATAAATATAATAAAATTAGTAAAATTACTAAACTATTAAGACAACACAACTTGCTAAATAAAATTCAAAGAAAAAATTGTGACGAAATAAATCTTGTTTTGTGTCACTATGCATGCGTAGTGTGTTTAATAATAATATCAATGTGTCTATCCTATAAATAATGCATTCTCAACTTGCAACGTGCATATATCGATTTCCGCGACCTCGATCAATGGAATCGTACTCTGAGAAGAAAAAGAGCTAAATATAAATATATCGTACACATGGGCTGTTTTTACGACATTGCTATTTCAGTTTTGCCAGAGTTTATTTCTATGTAATGCTGAAAAATTTTAAATAATATGAATTAATAAATATACAGTCGAATTGCTTTACATTAAAAATATACACTTTTCGAAAAGAAATGTAGAACACTTTTCATGTTAAAAATTGGGCTATTTTTGAACCATTAAAATTCGGTGAGAAATCATCGTAGACAAATGATTTAAAAAATATTTTGAAGCTTAAAGTTTCAATTTTAATATGTGATTAGTAGTTTTTTTTACTAATTAAAAAAAATATGTATGTGTGTATAGTATATAATGTTATATTTATTTCTTTTTATTTGATATCTTTTACTAATTTCGAATTTTGTGACTATTATAATTTGAGAATTCTTCTCAATATCAATAAAAATATTATAAAATTCTTGTTTTTAACATGATGAATAAATGAAATTCTGAAATAAAATATAAATTTTTTTATAAATTAAAAAAGTTTAGTTTTCCTTATTTAACTATAAATATTTACTTGCATTATTTACGTATGTGTATAGATAATTTTTTTTGTAACCGCAATGTGACTAACCTATTTTACATTGATTTTGTTTAGTTAAAGAGTTCATTTTCTTGGAGTAAGATAGTCACAAACGCGCGAGTAACGTCGGCGTAAGCCGGTTATCAGGAAACGTAGTTTCTCGGCGCGCTGAGGAGACGGGTTCACTCCTGCGTAAAGAACAATGAAAGTATTTTGCTTAAGTACAGAAGTGGAACGAAAAAAAAGAATGCGGACGCGGAGGAAAAAAGGGAAACGGCCTACGATATCTCACCGCGCGCGTCGGTAAGATGAAATCGAGGACGATGCAGGTCGCGCCATTAAGCAGATTGAATATTACCCTATATTCGGTAGATGCAATCAATAGTCTAGAAAAATGCACCTTCGCAGCTATGTGTGTCCTTGAATGACCTATCAGCCTCGCGCGCAATTTGCCGTGGAATGATGACACGATACGTGCTTTACCGTGTCGCATTGTCGCTGTTATCAAGAAGCCTGTGACTGTCGCTCTCTTGGATAATTACATCGAAAACGAGTTGCAGATTTTGTCGATCAAAAAGTAATCTGAAAAGAAAAGAAAATAAGTGTTCATAACGCTTTTTTATTTGCAACAGACGACGCTTGCATTTATCGTGAGTTCTTATCCACAGACTATTCTCTTTTACCTTCTCCTCTAATATCTTTATCAATTTTTTTTCATCGATATTTTCGTCGAAGAAAAATCATTTCAATTTGCGCATAAGATCAATCATTTTTCTTGTCAAAGTTTTTAAGCATTAGAAATTGATGCAATGTCAAATCTTCAGTCTTATTCACTTATTCACATAAATTATCCAGGAATTTCCGTTATTATTCGTAAAAGGTTTTTCATGTTTTTAATTATCTCGAGCGGAGAGCGCTATAAATATGATTTTTTTGTATCTATTTTATGTAGAGTATTCAGATATTGATATCGTAAAAAAAAAACAACTGAAATATCAGTTATAAAAATTGTCAATTCGAGGAAATCTTGATACTATGATTAAAAAACATTATGTTATATAGAGACGTAGCCAAACCTATCGGTATGATTGGGGAGGGGAGGGGGAGAAGCAAGAATATCTTTGATATAGAAGTACGAGACTACCGTATATTTCTTATTGAAAATTTCAAGATTGATTATTTAACATATTTAACATGGCATGGAATAATAAATCAAACAGATCTATTATATAATATATAATATAAATATTTATAGCATTAAATATTAAGACTTAACTTTAAATAGACGTTGAGGAGAATACAAACATTTCTTTAGGCAAAAGAATTATTGTACGCAGCCTTCTCAATTTAAATTTGACATAAACAAAATATTAAAGAATAAAAATTAATATTATAAAAATCAGCGGGAGGATGCAAACAAGCGCGATTCATTGGTGTCAGAAGTAGCGCGAACTGTGTGTATGTATGTNTAGGCACATGTACGCGATTCGCGCTTGTTGCGTTTTGCTATGCTACGACGGCGGCATTGTCACTGAACGCCAAATCTGTCATTTCTGCAGCTGCAGTATATAAGTGTTGAGAGGCTGGCGAGAGGCAATCTTTCGTAGAAAATTTAAATTTGGATTCTCAGCAAATTTTTATTTTTTCTTAAGACTTTTAGTCGTTGATTTGAAGTCTTGGGGGGAGGGACTCCATAGCCTCCCTCCCCCCTCTGGTTACTCCACTGGATTATATAGAATGTGTTGTACAGAAAAGAGGAAGTTATATACATTTTTATGAATATGAATACGAATATCGTTTGTGACATTCTACTTAACTTTTCGATACTGATATCATTTATTATTGAGACTAACGTAAAACAACAGCAAAAAGTACTCAGGCGCATCGAAATCGACATATCAAAACCATTTCGTATCGGGAACTGTTTCGAACAAGTGGTTTCGAACGAAATTGCAGTGTCGAATGAGCATTCCTTCATCGTCCACAGTCTAGGTGTTAATGCGCGAGTATCAGGCCCGTTTAGCACGAGGTGTACCGCGCCGCGCGCGCGGCGTCGCGTCGCGTCGCGTCGCGTCGCGTCGTATGGACACGAAGGACGAATCTGCGAGGCAGGCGGCGGACGAAGCGAACGCATGAACTACGAGGAATGCGAATGGCTTGATCAAGCCCGTTTAAAACGAAGCGCTCCCCTCGTCGCGAGCCGACGTCGCTGACCTGCCTCACGCGACTCGCTCTACTGTATGTCTCGTTCTGAGTATACTCGTTCTTCCGTAGAAAGGCAGCGGGCAAGTGTGAGGCGTTCCCTTCCTAAATCGGCCGCTCTTAGAGGGAGACAGAGAAAAAGAGAGAGAGGGAGGGGGAGGGAGATCAAGGCCGACTTTTGGATGATAAATAAGGTGACGATTTTAATGCATTAGGCGATTAATGAATTCGACAAGTTGCAATGGCATTTTACAGACATTTAATTCTTTCTCAAAGTGAATGATTTCACTCGTAGGATTCGATGCAATAACAGTCTGAATCAATTTTTTAAGAGTTTAATTATCTCAATCAAACAAGATTACAATTTTAGGAAGAATAATAGTGAAACTATTCTTGCACCCAACGTGTTTACGATACTGCAGAGTTGTATACATTATGTATATATCACACAAATCGAAAGCAGAAGAGCGCGAATTTAATTTTTTTCCTAACGATTATTTATTATCAATCTGAGAAAATTTGTATTGAAAACTGTCTCATTAATGTTCTGTTTATATTAAATATTTCTTCAATATTACAGTTAGTTGGAGGATTTGTTTAAGAAAAGTCTGGTAATACATAGCCGTTATTTCTTCTTATAATAATTATAACTCGATAATATTAATTGGCGCAATAGAATTTAAATATATAAATTAAATTTTAATTGCACGTTTATCTTAATGATTATGAGTTCTTCAGCTCAAAGATTATTATCATTTTTACAAAAATTATGAAATGTACAAAACGTACAAAATTTAAAAAACATATAAAAAAACAACGTAATCTCTGTATCGCGTATCCTTGACATATCCATATATCTCTCGACAATATATATATAAGAATGAATGCAGACCGTACAGACTGTGTTATCGAAAGCTATCTGCGATGAGCGCGATAGGAAGAATAGCCGTTTTGACCTTGCCTGCGGAGCACACGAATGTCTGAGGTCGACGGAGGTATGTAAATGTGCCACGGTTTAAGACAAGCTACATGACCCCACGCTGTACGAAGCGGAGCGAGACGAGCCGGAGGTTGTGCCTCCTGCCCGACGTGCTTCTTATTCGGTGGAATAAGATACCCAAGTGCGGTCGTGGCACGAATTTATGGTTAATAACTCGCTAGGGTCACGCGGGTGGTAGGGCGTATCTACGTATACTCGTAGCATCGCGAATTCGCATCGCTTGCAGGATTGTACAATATAATGTGAGAAATTCCGACGAAACTAATTGTGCCACCGCGCCGTCCGGTATTTGGACGCAATACGTCACCTTGACGTGAATTAGTGGCGAACATAGATGATGAAATACCTATCTTCTTTTTTTTCTTTAGAAATAGTAAAAATAATATCATAAATCGTTTCAACGGAAAACCGCGTTATTCTCAATAATTTCTCTTTTGTTCTTTTTTTTTTTTTATATGAGGTACAGAAGTCCACGTGGATAACCATGGAAAAAGGAGAAATATAAATTAAAAATTTTTAAGGAAGATTGATTGTTTTATATATTCAACACAATTACTTTACGGCATTATATATTTGTAGTACATACTGAAAAGTGTAGAATTTTTCATTATAATTGATATATATATATAAATTAAGTTAACTAAATTACAGACAACAGCTTTTTTTTACTTAAATTATAATAACAGGATAATTGATAATAAATTACCCGTATTATTGTGAATTTTTGCACGGGTTTAAATCAGTATTGTACGAATCTCTATAAAAGTCGCAATAATATAATATCTCGCGATACATTTTTGTTTACTCCAATTGAAAACGCAGTTCCGCTCTTGAAGACGCAACTTTGCTTCAGCAAAATCCAAGAGTGTCTCTCGCGAGAAGGAATTTAAATCGATCCTTCTGCTTCGAGAAACACGAGATGCCAGGGATAACCTAGCGAGTATAATGCTGACCTACCTCACGCGAGCAACAGCTCTTGGAGACGCGCTTATTATCTATCACGTCGTTACACGAGCGACATATCCTTTTTCCATTTTTCAAGAAACGAGAGAGAGAGAGAGAGAGGGAAAAAGAGAGAGAGAGAGAATGCCAAGGACGTTTCATATGGGCCGGACGACGGGGCCGGAAATCACGTTCCCGACTGTTAAACGCGAGAGTGCGACCCGTAAGCCGAATTGAAAGGAGCACTGCTGTTATGTACTTTAGATTTAGTGGCCAATTTTACCGAACATACTTATTACCGATCATGTGCCGTGATTACGGCAAGGGACATATTTGGGAGTCGGCACTGGGTGAATAACAAAGACGGCTTTATGCTCGTCGCAGTGAATTTACAGATGTAGAACAGTTTACTTGTTCTTCTAGCGAGAACTATACTTTTTAACGTGAAATGAAGTATGTTATTTGAAAACTTTCTAAATATATTTCTAAATTTTTGCTTTATCTTTTGAAATCCTAATAAAAAGTTTCAAACAAAAATAATGTTGTATAAAAAATATTTGAAATAGAATGTTATAAAATATTTTTATAACAAAATATAATATATAGATGTATAAAAAAAAGAGAGAGAAAGAGAGGGGGGAGGGAGGAGAGAGTTTAAACAAGCACAACTGAAAAAATACGGAAAATAGACGAAACAACAGCTGGTAACCCATTCACTTGTATATCTTTATTGTTATATTTACACTATAAACAAATATACATTTTATGTACAAGATGTAATCAAAATATATAAAATTATTTTTTTTTAGTCATGAAATTTTTAGTCAATTTATAACATATCTTTTATATAAAATTAAGTGCACGCAATCTTATTTCATAAACTAATTTTCAGTTAGAATTTAGATTGTAGTTTGAAATTATATACGCTAATGTTGAGCTTATTTGAAATAAACAAGTGAATAGGTGATATAAGTGATTAGGATTTTGTTCACCGTACATTGAATACTTCAAGCTTGATTCTCGAGTGCTCGTAATAGTTCGTAACAGAAGATTCTTGAAGTCACATTTTTATGAAGAGATAATCGCTTCCGAATTAATCGAAGATTATTTTTTTTATGAAAGAAGTAACGGGATAACTCTCCGCGAGAGACACTCTATATTATACGGTTGCGAACGCGTTGCAGTGGCTCCTTTGTTATCGCTCTTGTTGCCGTCCCAGTTTCTTCGCTCCGATACACGCAATGCGTTTCAATACGAAGTGCAGCACAATGCTATTTGCTTTGAGTCGCTCCTTGCTGAAACAATGGTACGATTTGTGCCTTCGCATCGTCGTTGTTAAACAGATTAAGCCGACTTTGGGACTTGCAGAGTGTGGCGGTTCGCTATGGCGTGACACGCGTTCGATCTTTATAGAACCGGCAGTTTAATGGTCTAAAAATCTGAGATGGTGATGCCGTGTCAATTGGAAGTTTTATTTTTTTCTCAATTAACTTGTTTGCAAAGTTTCCTCTCTTCCCGCTCTCCCCCTCTCTCTTTCTCTCTCTCTTTCTGCTCTGCGTCTTTGGCGACGAGATCTCGCAGTTCTTTCGGATGAGAGACAGTCGACTAGTTCACCCTTGTTGGTATCTGCTCTTGCGCGCCGGAGACCGCTCCGCGCTCGTACAGAAATAGCCTTAGAGCCCGACGACGACGCACGCCGAGACGCATATTATGCAGCGGTACCGCCGAGGTGCCGCTCTCGAGAATGCGATTATTTTCTCGCGATCGTTGATAGCCGTGCGCAACCTTCTCCTCTGCGTCTGCAACGGAAGATCAAACACTTTGCCCATTGCGTTCGTCGTTTGAGCCGAGGGCAAAGAGGGGGGTGTGCAATTACCATCCCTCTGATCTCTCGACAGAAGAGAGAAGAGTTTGGTTAAACTCATATTATTATTGTTAAATTCAGAACGTAGCTATGATTATTTCAATGAGCAAAATCGGCGTGATTTGAAAAAGTATAAATGACGGGCGATCTATATTAAGCGGAAACGATACAATACGGCAAGCGCTAAGGGAATTAAGGTAAACTTAATTTTCTTTTGGTTGCGCATTTTCCGATATTTTTTTATATTAAATTTTCAATACTTTGATATAAATTCAAAGTTTTCTGAAAACCTGATTGAATCTTACTAAAAATGATATACTCTCATTCATGTACGCCATGATGCTTACAACTCCTCAACTCCATGATGCTTACAACAGCCAGAAATATCACGATACAGAGAAATCAGTATATGTTTCAAGTATTTTCTAGCCGAAAATAAACCTTTATGAAAAAAAAAAAAAAAATTTCTATCAGAACGCGAAAATTATCAGTTACGTTTCAGTCATTATTTTTAAACGTGTTAAAGATATGGGGACTTTCGATTTGAAATTCCGACGTTGGGATGCGTCTCTGTGTGGCACGATGTTCACCGACCAGTTCTTAAAAAGCTGTCCAGCTGGAGGCAATAAACATTCTTGCTGACACGATTATTGCAGCCGCGCCGACAGAATCTATTAAAAGTCGTGTCGATGATGCATGTTGTAGGCACCCTGATCGTAAAATTTTTGTTTACGAGGGCAAAGATACGATCGGTCGCAAACTCATTAGACTCCGCTCTTAGGGCGACGTAGGTACATTCCGCAAAAGGCAAATCTATTTTTCTCTGATAATCTATTTTTTTCTGCGTCAACCGGTCAAGAAAAGCGATTAACAAATATTCTGTTGACCGAAAGGATCATAATCTTCCATTTATTAACACTTCTTAAACCATTATTCAGTAGATCGCTTATAACGAAGAATTTTCTATCAACACAAATTATTAATCCTGTTATATTTATTAAAATATCTATACGTAATTGTATTTCGAATCGTATTATGTTGTACCTAAATAAGAAGTGTTAAGCTTTTTACTTTTTCTTTAATATTAAATTATTTTACATTAACTTTTACATTTTTTATTGACTGATGATATAGTAAAATAATTGAAGTTGATACAATTTATATGAGAAGAAATCAAAATAAAAAATTATATTATAGCTATACTACTTGAAAAAAGTATTGAATAGCAATTGTGTAAAATATTCTATATACTTATTTCCATAAGTATTGAGACATGAATAATTTTTTAGATACGCCATTAAAAATATAAAGATTTAACAGATATTTAATTTACAGTTTAAAATATGTTAAATAAAAAACCGGAAATTGCAACAATTTTTCAATCAATTTTTCCTAAAAAAAAAAAAAAAAATCTTGAAGAATTTGTGACTGAAAAATAAGATCACAGAGAAATATTCATATTTGTATGTATAAATTTATTTAACATTTTAATGTGGACGATTATTTTATTAATACGCTAGATTCGAATAAAGTGTCTTGTATGCAGATTATTTAACGATCATCACATTGGCGGTCTTGAGAGATCCTCGTTATCGGCGAGCCCGACGTTGAAGAGCGAGGGCGAGGTCGAAAGTAGGGGGAGGCGAAGGGATGAAGAAATGATAGAATTTAATGTCGACGGCGCGCCGTTTGATAAGATGGGTAATATATGTACAATCATGGTGGGTCATCGAGTCGTTACTACCGCGTCGCACTGACCTTTAAGCACGGGGGTCAATTCTGTGTTCCTTCGTCCGTGTCACGTACTTATGGTGGTGATTTTCTCATGATGCGCCGTAATTGACGCGCCTACCTCAATTCCGTCACACTTTCGCCGGATGCGATTTTCGTGGCGTGTCTCGCGATATGCGTCCGTTGAATGCTAGGACTGAGATCGGCGTAATTTCGTTGTAATTTCAGAAGTTTCTGCTCTCTGGCTATAGTACGATGAAACGTACAAATGTACGATTTCTATATTTTTAGTTTTATATTCGGAGCTTTCGTGCGGCGATCGAAGCCGGGCGTAATTTCGGTTCCAGTTCAGATTCGATCCTACGGAAAGTGATATCTAAATTAACTCGTGACCTCGAAAAAAAATTACATTAGGAAATAGAAGGTTTTAAAATAAAAGTTTTACAAAAATAAAAGCTTTTATCTCATCAGATATGTACTCGAATATTTCTTTCATTCGCTGTTTATTTATCCGCTATTTATTATCATATAATTATATTATCACTTTCAGTATTCGTTTTTCTAATATTATCAAATTTAGATCAGATTTAATCGATAAGAGATCAGATGAGCGGGCAAAGGGCGTCGTTTTCTGAAATCACTCCTCTCACGAAAATGAGGACAGGTCCAGGCATGCAATTACATTTGCGAGCAGGTGTAATCGAACCGTACCGATGTACCGGATGTAGAAAACGATGCTGAATTGCGTTTGGTACATTGTACCCGCATCATTCGCAAATGCGACCAAGTCTTGGACGTTTACACATGTTCGCATTTGCTCGTCGCGCACGCTCGTCGTATATGCGCGCACACTATCGCGCGGGCGCAATGTAGGAGTCGATGCGTGTATACATAAGGCGCGCTGTGTCAACGCATAGAGTGCGTATCTCGTAGGATACTCTCACTCTCGGCGGTATGCGCGCGCGCGCGCGCGCGTACATACGTGCGTGCGTGCGTGCGTGCTTGCTTGCTTGCTTGTTTATTTGCTTGGTTGCATGCGTGCGCGTGTAAACGCAGGCAACACGCATCGCATAGTGTCGCATGAGGTCGCATCGCTGTCTTCCTAAGAATTCTTTATTATTATAGTTTTCAGAATATATCACAATACGGTATAATTTGCCTACTAATATTGAAATATTTTATATATGTATTAAGCACATGGCAGGGAATATATTATAAAAGTTTAAATACGTGAGAGGCACGCTAAAATGCGCTAAATTATATCTAGAATTTTTAAATATAAATTTTTAATTAAAAAACTATATCAAAATTATTTTATTTATAATTATTATTNAATGATACTAGATCAATATATATGTATATACAATATAATTAAATAATATTAAATATATTTAGAANACATATTTAACTTTATTATTAGCAATAAAAGCGATAAAAATATTAAATTTGATTGAATACGATTGTGCTAATTAAAACAATGTAAAATGTAAAAACATATTAAAACAATTTCTACTTTTGTGTAACTAAAACGAAAATGACACAATATATCTAACTTATGAATTTCATATTTCGATGCCTTACAGGCTCGAAGTAATAGTCGCGTCTCAATACTCAAAACTCAGTACTTGATACTCAGTTTCTACATGGTTTCAGTCATTTCCATTGGTTGAAATCTGGAAATTGAGTATCAAGACTCTGAGTATTGAGACTCGATTATAACCTCGAGCCACAATCTCATTTGTCTCATCAGTCATTTCCGACAGATTTCTTTTTCGAATCGATTTTCCTTCCGGTGAACAGGATTCTCTTATTGATTTTAAACTTCTGGTTTTTCCTCCTTTCATCATCGAATAATTCTAGACCAATTGAACCAAACTATCGCACAGTCTTGTCTGTATGCAATTTACGTATTATCGCTTAACGTAACGAATCATCTGTAACGCCAGCAATCCGCTCACATACCGATCGGCGCACTCTCTTCTCTCACGCTAGTCCATTAACGTCCAACGTTGTACAGTCAATGCGTGCATCTGCGTCGTCCGCATTGCCGCTCGAGACCGTTGCGCTCGGTATCGCCGTCGGTGCGGGAAACGAAGAGAGAAAGAGAGAGAGAGAGAGAGAGAGAAAAAGAAGGCGACGAGGTATGACCAAGAGTAGCGACAGAAGAGGGAACGTGCGGCGAAGAAAGGGTGGCAGGGAGGGAAAGCACAGAAGCAGGAGGAATAAGTGGGAGAAAAGGAGGGAAGGAGGACAGAAGGAAAGGACGAGAGGTAGGAAGAGACAGAACGAGATACGAAATGTCGGTGGAGAGATGAGGGGCACAAGAGACATGGCGATACTACTCGGTGCGAGAGCGCGTGTGCCAGAGAGAGAGAGAGAGAGAGAAAGAGAGAGATGGAGAGGGAGAAAAGGAGAAAAAGAGGGAGGGAGAAACCACGCGGATCGACCAGGGCGAGATAAAGCGAGACGGTGCGATCCGAGAGATCGTTGAACTCGACCAGTGAGCGCAGGCAGTCTGTGCTCAATGCGCGGCTGCGTGAATGTGCGCGAACGCGCTACGCGCGCGTGAGAGTGCGCATCGGTGCATCGATACACGCCGCGATGCGGTATCGCGACCGAGAAGGTGCATGTAGTAGGGAAGAGCAGTACAGAAGGGAAAGGAGAAGGAGGCGATGCGATAGCGGGACGGCGGGGGAGAGAGAGAGAGAGCATCGAGAGAGGGAGAGTTGGAGTGATGGAGAGGGAAGCATAAGGCCAGGCCAGTCAGTAACGATGTCATTAGTTTAGTCAGTCAGCGAGTCAACAACTACGGTCCTTCGCGGGCGTTTCAAGTGGGTCCTGCGGGCCTCTCTCTCTCTCTCTCTCTCTCTCTGTCTCTCCCCCTTCCCTCCTACTTTTTACGGGCCCTTCGCGCGGTTTGCGCTGCTGGTCAGCGGGGCCTTCGGGTGTCGCGGTTGGCTGACCCCATGCGTCGCGATTGCAGGAACATGCGTTACCAAGCGATGACGACTCAAGTTCGACGATGAGTGCATCTCGCGATCGCTTTTCGGACGAATGATATTTTTCAAAATCTTTTTTTTTATAGGAATATCTCTTTGGGAACGCTGCTGAAAATATTACTCGTTAGAATATAAAATTTAATACTAATAATGCAGTTTATACAGCTGCAATAGAAAAGTTTATACATGCGTTGGATCGAAATGACTTGTTTAAACACATTCGAAATATTTATAATATAATTATAATTTTTATAATATAATTAAAGCTTTTTTTCCTTTTGTTTCTTCATTTTTTTTTCCACTTGGAGGGACGTGTTACTTGCCGAAATAAATATTAAAATGTGGAGATTCGAAATTGATTCATTTCATTTTGCTGCAGCATCGTAAAATCCTGTAGTTGTTGAGTTTAATTTCTGCTTAAAAGTTGAAATTTAAAACTAAAATTAGATGTCACTAAAGCTATTTTACTTAAATGCTGAAAACATGAAACTGCGCAGTTGAAGCTTCAGCTGTTTCGTGTACATAAGATCCCAAGCATCAGACGTTTCATATACGCGCGTCAAGGTGATTACGTTATGAGCGAACGGGCCTGTAAGAGGTGTACCTTTGTCACCGCAGCATTACGTTAACCGCCAATTAAAGCCGTCGCGGTTAACCCTGCTGCGCAGTTTCTTAATCGCACGCGTTTTCGCGGAATACACGCTCTCTGTCGTAATGAGGATTATAGATAGCGTTTCTCTTACTCCGCCGAGAATTCGCGCGCGTCGTCGTTAAAAATCTCTCGAGCCAGACGGCGTTCATCGGCAACGATTTCATCTGGAAACGCACGCGCGCCGGCGAACGCGATTGACACCGTGGTGTCGTCGAGTCTCAAGCTCACTCCGGCTTCTAACGAATCATATAATAACGATAATTGATACCCACTCTCTTCTCGGCGGACCGATTGCGCGGTGTCGTCGCAATAAGAACATCTTCGTGACTTCTCGCGTGATTATGACGCATCTGCTATGTGATATTCTCATTCGTATTCGTACAATTGTGGATTTCCGTCCCCTCTCGATTTATTTGCATTATCATATATCATGTACTGTGAGACCGAACCGCTGAGCTTTGATTTTTTATTGTTTGCCGTTTGGGAATGTAGCCCGGATTGACACGTGGCGCTAGTTAATACGTAATTTTGTAACGTGCACGAGACATTTGGTTGACCCGTTTTCTATTTTCGTCCTGAACTGTATTCAAATTTCATTATAACGGACAGACAGAGCCAAATCCTCATTATAACGAAATTTGGATTCTCAGCCAATATCTGTATCGATATACAGAGCGTGTGCAGTAAACTATCGTTACGTCTTTTATTTATGGACCGTTCAAGTGGAAGGAGATTTATAGTGTGAATAAATTTAACGTGAAGACACAACTGAGTTTGCTCTGAATGAAATTTCATTGAACTTCGGCCGAATAAATTTTTACTACATGTCTATCTTTAATTAAAAAAGTGATACGAGTACGATACCAAGATAATAAAATGGCACATACAAAATAATATAGATTTTTCGATTGAAAAGAGAGTTTGATCTTCAAGCAACGCGCACTTTAAATCTTTACTCTTACGTTTACATCAAATTTATTTTATTGTTCGCTAAAGTATTCATATTTTTTTTCTTTCTTACCACAGATTTTCTTTATTTTTCACAGTAGATAAAAGATCTTATCTACACAATTTCGCACAATTTCAATATAAAATTTCAAACATTTAGGTTTTTCCAACTTTTCGGTAAACTAACTAATAGTTAAATCATACTGTCTTTGTTTTATTTTCAAATTAGGCAAGTTTAAACGTATAATTTAACTATCAGTTAGCTTATAAAGAAGTTGAAGAAACCGGTCCTTATACTACTGTTAAACGTAATGTCAAATTATACTCAATTTCAGTCATTTTTAACTTTTCCATAGGTCGCCACTGCTTCTACTAAATATTTCATTAATGTTGACTAAAAGGAAGGTAAACTTTTGACTAACATGGAAGTTAAGTTAGATAAATTAACAACAACATACAAGCTTACTCAACATGTCGCTAATTTTATCTCATTATTTTAGTCAAGTTAACCGAATATTGAGTAGGAGCAGTAGCAACCGATAGGAGTTTACAGTGTACTTCATTTATTTCATAAATTAAATCTCGCTGCTTTTCATAATAATATTTCGTAATATCCCAATAATGAAAGATACTCTCGCGATGTAACTGAACGCGAAATGCGTGACAGGACAGCTTTTGATCCCTCTGAATCGCAGAGGCCCTCGGACAAATCCTGCACACTTGTGTCCGCGAGAAAGCGACCCGTCGTCGTCGTCNTCGACGCATAAAACTATATATCTCGGCGAGTTCCGCAGCTGGCTGCATGCTGGAAGTTTCCCAACGCGTTTTCGCGGCTCCCGCGTCTCCCTCTTCAACGATAATAACGGCGAGGAGCGCACAATCCCCGCGCGAGCGACGACGCCGCGCGTTGTGCAACGCTACAACCGCTGCACCCGTCGCTGCACCATCTTCGACACCATCTTCGTCACCTCCATCGTTGCCGTCGTCGTCAACGTCGTCATCGTCGCTAGACGAGAAAACGCGTGCGCGCGCGTGCGTTCGCTCGCTCGCTCGGTGGCGACGATGCAACGCCTACGTATGTGTTTTATACGCGGGTCAATGACTCGGTCGAGTGCATAGTGCCGCGCACGCGCCGGTATATGCGTGCGTATATACGTATACAAGACGCGCGAGGTTGCGCGCGCGCGTATGCACTCGCGACGCATTAAATATGTTAATGCACGGGCGAGCTCTGACTCTGGTAGGACGGCCAATATTCCATTGCTGCGCGTCGACCCGACGGCAGTATCGCATTTTTGTCCTGGACCGGACTACGGTGCACCTGCGAAAAACCAGAGTCTCCAGGCGGAGCGGGAGGCAATTCTCTTTCCGCCGCATCTCGTGCCGCGCGTGTCTGTTTCGCGTGCGTTGCATTAGGTTATTAAAGACGCGTACATACATACGTGTATCCGTGTATTTCGGAGTTCCTATTTTAGAATTGCGTATTCGGTATTGTTTGTGTCTGGGGGGAAAAAATATCAGGCTCTCTAAACATCGAGCTTAATTTCTCTCTTTTTTTTTTTTTTTACTTCAAAGAGTATCCGGATTCAGAATATCATTTTTTATCATTTAATTCTTTTCACTTGATTTTATTCCAGAATATCTTTAACAAAAATGTATATATGTATTTCGATTTGTGTAATACACGCATATTTCGTGATTATTTACATTTATGAATAAATTAATGCGTGTAACTCTACTCAAATATATTGTCCATTTAAATACGTTTGGATTAGAAATTCAAGAACAAATTATTTTTGTGTGTATTATTTATGATGAAAATTATCACAATAATATCTTTAATGTCATTAGTATCAGCCATTATAATCTCTGAGAGAAAGAAAGAAATAATGCAGATTACCACTAGATGTGATATTTTTTCCCCGAGAGATTTCGCTCTCTTTATTCTATTTATTCGCCAGTTTATTACTTCCGACGGAATTTTTTGCAGTTTTATCGTCACATATAATTTTAAAGTATCGATAACAGCCAAATTCTTCTGGAAAATAAAAATCTACCGCATTTTTTTAATCTCTCTTTCTTTCTCTCTTTCTCATCTCTGCTTCCTCCATCTTATTAGAGAGGTGATACGCACTGCGCCATTAGGATTTACGATATTTATCGTTCATGTCCGCGCGAGAACTGCGCGTATGCACCTCTCATATCACGGCTCATTAACGTAGCTAATTAGTTTAATAGTGCACGCGTAATGCAAGTGTGCGGGCTCGGCTTACGCTATCGAGCCGTCCACCAATCTTCCCCATGTATTTAGTAAAGCTGGGGAACTTTTATCATAGGATTTATACGAAATCAAATCAAGCCTTGCGCTCCGGGCAATCTTCTTGGAATTCGGTTCCTGTCCTATTAACGGCCTTCACGTCACTCGAAAGCAGAAATGTCGGGTTGATTACATACATACATATTTTCCGCGTTGCATATTTTCGCTTCGACTCGTCGCAAGAACAACAACAAGTTTGATAAAATAAACTTGCTTTTGAACGCAATATGATAAATTTTCAGCCGCAAGGCGGCTGATATTATGTAATCTATTACATTACCGATAACATAAGAAGTCTTTAAAAATACATTCAAATTTGCTGTCCTCATTTTCCAAATAGTTCTAATATTTATAATAACAATGAGACATAACACCGAGCGTTCATCGATGGAGAACTTTCGACGAATCTCTAAATAAATCATTAAGTGTTGAATTAAATGGTTATAATGCTTTTTTAAGAATATAGGTCTCGTAACGGTACACACCTTTTTCGGAACACCTTGAACAGATTAAATTCCAATCTGTGACGCAACCGTGAGGATGAAGGTCGTTGTATGTACGGAATTAATAAACCGTCCGTTAGTTATGCATAGGGGCATTTATCTCGCGATGCGACTCGTGGCATTGAGCAAACTCATCCAATTCGACAGCGCGCAAATGTTTTGTAACACGTTCGGCGCCTAATGAATCTAACCGTTCGAATATACCGTGGAAGGTAAGTGACCTGTTCGAATGCGCCGCGACAGACTCGTCGGTCTAACAGTCACCGTGAAATTACTGTTAGACGTCCAAATAAGCTACGCTGTCGTCAAAATTATAGAAAAATCCGGGTAAAAATTTACACGGATCAATTCTGAAGTAAATTTTTTAACATTTTGTGGCGCGTTTGTTTTTTACTGCCATCGACATGTTTTAAATAATTGTTTACTTTTTAACATAAAAAAATATGTTAAAGTAAAAATTTGAATGAAATAATGAGATCAAATAACGACACGCATGTTTCACGTAATAAAGAATATATTATAAATTATTTTCTTCCATATTTGAATTTCACGATTTAATTATTTCGATAAAATACGATTTTGCCGTAAACATATTTGGATAATATATTATGATAATTGTTGTGTCTAACATCGGGAAGGCAAACAGACGAAGGTGAAAAGAATTTAAGTGCTATATAAAAAACTTTTAGTTACGACGGGGGGGATGCCATTATACGATGCCAATAAAATATCAAATGGGACGAGCGCTACGCAGCAACAGAGTCTATTATTAAAGTTCTCTGCGTATAAGATTTATATGGTAAATAAATACGTAGAGGACGAATCGTATTGCCGCCGAGACGTATTTTTTTCAACGTTTAATGAATTCGAAGCTGTTCAAACGAGTAGTAGCGTTGTGCGAAAGAAGACGGAGGAATAGAAATCGATCCGCGTCGCGTAATGGAGAAACATGTGTAAGCTTCACGCTTCACGATTACATTTGTCATTTTAGCATCAGCAGGCGCGAAGGAATGTAAATCTTATCGGGGGATGTCTGGCTGGCTTCTAACGATCGTGAGCATTAGGAACGAAACCAGGCGGTTCGACGACCCGTTCGAATATTTCGGAACATGATCTCGTCTGTACATATAGGTCATGCGATAAAATTGCTTTTGACAACCCGTTACTACACGGCGGACAATATAATCTATCTCGGAGACAATACTGATTTCTTGGACTTATCGCGTAATATATGACCGACTTGATCGATCGAATCGGTGTACTTAATATGATCGCCGACTAATATTTGTTTTATTGATACTTATACTGTAATATTAATAACAAAAATAATTGATAACGATATTGTGATAATAGAAACATGAATAGTTTCCGACCAATGAGTTTCAGTCGATAAATTCCTAATCGATAATTAGGACAAGTGTGTTTCGACAGAGCTCTCTCAACGGTGCCTGGCTCTCGTTTGAGTGTTGATACTAATTTCACTAAGTATCCGGCGATTAATGAAATGAACGTTAACCGCATCGGCTCGCGACGCGGCGGTCAGTGACCTGTTATAGTTTAGACTGTAGCGGTGAGATATATTCTCTCCGGTTCAATAGTCACTAATGTTAGATAAGGCAAATGTACGCTGTGGAAAGGAGATAGGGTTCACTGAGCTACGAATACGCATATTCGCGAATTTTTGTGCAAACAGCTGATAAATATCGCTTAAGAATCAAAGTGTGCAGCAAGCGTGAATAAATAATCCTTCATGAATAACAAGTATTGAATAAAAAGTATTAAAAATCTTACAAAATTAGCTATGTACATAATCAGGAAACGAAAGCACGTGCAAATGTGCAAATTACGCGCATGCCAGCTGAAGAAACAATCTCGAACAATGACGACACGCGCCATTGCCGGCTTCCAAAGAACGATACATATTACAACTCATTTAATTTACGAGAGAAGAGAAGATTTGACGAAGTCGGCCAATGTGGACATCATTCGCGAGAGCCGAACGCTAACGCGTGAACCTACTGCGGCAGGTCAGTGGCCTCGTTGTTGGAAGCGCGAAGGCCCGTTCTCCTGTCTAATAATCACGCTGGGACAACTGTTAGTTACACAAATCCCGAGACAACTCAAATCTACGCGATCTAGACAGACACTCTAAGCCTTTGACTGTACGAGGGCCTGACGCATTAAGCCGAGCCTTGTTACAACAAAGGCTTCATGTCATACTTAACGATAAGATCTAGGAACGAAATTTTCATGCGCGTAATTTGGTACCAAATTGGTACCAAAATATCCGTCCTCTTGCTGTTCTATGCGTTCTATTTTTAGATAAACGATCCTTTCGTTGCTTAAAATTTGATTTTGTGCTGTAGATTTGATTCTAGTACCATTTAGCGTGGAAAATTAATTCATCGAATTGAGTGTTCAAAATGGAAAAAGTAGATAATAAACTCTTTTCTTTGCACAATTATTAATTTTTATTTAGAGATTTTTATTCTAAGGTTAATTATCGAGATAAATATTTAATATGTTGAAATAAAATTAGTTAGAAATTAATCCATATCATTTTAATATCTTTAGGTATCCTTTTGTCCTCCTTTTTCGCTCATTACAGAAGTTCGTCGGGTTATGTCCGTCCGAGTTACGTCTCTCCGAAGTTATGTAGCTAAAAATATAGAACTATTGATTTTGAGTTTGTAGGAGAGCTGCTATATCTTGCTCGAAATCAACATTCAGAGGTTCAATAATCTTTTCCATTGACTTAATAACATTGATTTCTTTTAGTAGTAAGAATTCTAAATGTGCAAAATATTTACATTCTTATGAACATTTTTATGAAAAGTTGAAGTTACTTATAAATTTACTTTTTTAAATGGAATTATTAGGTTACACAAGATTGTATATTTAAAAAGTGCTGTAAAAATTCGTGTTAAACGTTTTACTTCTGATATTATTTCCAAATGAAAATTTAACTCTAAATCAATTCAACAGACATAAAGAAAATCCGATTTTAAGAATTTGCTTGATATATAAGTTTGCTGTCTATTCTTTTAAATTTATACATAATTAATATGAAATTAAAAATTTATAATAATTAAGATATATAGTTAAATCAAAATGATGAAATACGATAAAAAACAAGTGACAGAGACTTTTTTTTTAAGATTTTCGTTATTTGTCAAAGATATAAAAATTGTATTGTTTTGAAAATCTAAATATTATTTAAATATTAAAAATCGAATTGCTTGAATTGTCAGCCAAAAGTCGATATTGCAGAAGTGCGATATTGAATATGATATAAAAATTTTACGTTGGAAGAAAAAATTTGGGGAAATATCTGGCGTGGAAAAATGGCATGTAAGCTCTCTCTCCCGCCATGAAAAGCTCCTCGGCTTGCGCGCATGTATGCGACCGAAACGGCGGCGACATCGATCGCGGAGCTACTTTCACCAAGGGTGAATGCCTTTCGACTTTATCCTCGCCTTCATCCGCCTTCGCGAGTTGCGGGGAAAAAAAGAGAGGAAGGGAAGATAGGGAGAAAGAGAGACGGCGAGAAGGAGCGCGAAGTACGTCATGTCTCGCTTCGTTCTCGAAGTCACTCGCACGATAACGGCGCCCCAGTGGAACCTGTTGCTCTTTACTGTTTCGCGGGTTCACAATCGTTGAACGATGCTCATTTTTCTACGTGACCGGACGCACTCGAGCCGCCAACAATAGTGCATTAACTGGCTGCGAGGTCGCGATTACAGGTTGCGTCTAAGGTTCTCGTCGGAGAAGAGAACTATAATAAATTCGAGATACAACGTTCGATTGACGATTTCAGCACCGATTCAATTCGAGGCCGAATAATCCTGACAAACGGCGTTCTTGATTATCGCGAGAATTGCGAATTAACGACTAAAGCAGAGACACAATTCTGTTCACAATATTGTATTCTGCTAATAGAGATTTATGCTTAATTTTATTCAGTGTCGGCTGATTTTAACTTAAAATTAATTTTCCGTTTCTATCCAGAATTTGTCAATTCAATTGTTCGAAAAATATAATTGTTTTATCGATGTAGCGATATCGGAATTACACACTACAACTGATTTGATATGTATGATATGATTCTATAAAGGAGTATCATTATTAGTAAAATTTTATTATATGTATAATGTAATGAGACTATATATGTAAATATACATGGGGTGTTACATTGATATGTAATTAGATGTATTTTTTATTTTGCAGGTAACTATTTGGATGTTTCTAAAACTGTATTCTTACCGTCCAACCATATCCTTGGATTACCGACTTTGCCGTCAAGTGCGTCTCGCGACGCCATTGTCGCACCGGTTGCCCGTCAAGGTACGATTCCCTTATTAAGGTATATCCGACGAGGTCTCTCTGATTTTAATCAACGAACCTTGCGCGGTGCAATCTACTTTCGGGACTCGTTTTTAGGATGGCCCGTAATGTCGAAACTAACCGAAGGTTTAGCAATGAATAACGTGGATGTAATTGCAACGAGTGTAGGTCACAATTAATATGACATATTTTTCTTAATTGCTACATATTTTATTGCGACCAGTGTAAAGTTGCAATGTAATGAAGGGATGGAAATTAATTTCTCGTTAGTTTCCACGCGATTGAATTAAGCTGTATAAGTACATATATGTACATCCGATGAATGAACATTATTTAATTTCAGAATTTTTCATGTAAAAATAAGATGGGTGGATATAAGTATAATACTCTAATGTCATCTAGACTTGAAAAGTTTTTCTGTCACTTTCCGCTGAAAATAGGATATAATATGGGATCTACTGGGATTTGAGTTCAGGATATTTTTGTTACTAATCACTCGCGTTAGCAGGAAGCCATGCGTCATCTCGTATTTCACGTAAACGTAATATAATATTTTTCACAACATAACACACATTTCGATAAAAACTTGAAAATCAAAATTTTCTCTATAAAATTTGTTCGAATGTTTAAGGTTTTTGCACCTAGCTGTAAATTAAATTGTTACACTTATTCCATATCATTCCATTCAATAATCATGCCAGTAATCGTTATATCGTTAAAAAGATAACGGAGAATTGATTTACTTGTCGGAGCATTACATCCTGGAAGAATTTTATGAACGACTTTCAATGAAGAAGAATAACGTTCTTTATAAATTCGTCCAGAATGCGATTGAGCTCGCGCGATCGGTATCTATGTCGATAATTCAATATAACGACGTCTGCAGCAACGAATGTTTCGTATATCGTTCTTTTTGCATCGAGAGTCCCATGCACGACTCGCGGTTGCTCGTCGATCAAGCGTATTATACAATGGGGGATACTCGGGATGATTCGCCAGGTCATAAGCACTTTTCTCGGCCGCTCGCTCGCGGCCCTTGAGAACGAGGAAAGACGCGATAAGACGCGCGAGAGAGAGAGGCTGAGAAGGCGAGGCACGTGGCGGAAAGAGAGAAGGCGCCTCCGATGTCCGGATCGGTTCGAGAGAGAGTCCTTGACTTTTGGAATGCGGACCATTGGAGCCCGGGCACATCCAGGTAGTTCAGCGTGGTTACAGCGCGTGTGTACCGCGCACACATCGTCGTCCGCACGTAGACGGACGCGCGCGCGCGCGTTCTTGCCGCGGCCCGGACCGGCAAAGTCGGTTAAAGTCTCTCGCAGCGTAATCGCGCGGCCTCTCTCCGTCAGCCCGAAACTGAATTTTTTTATTTAACTACCAATATAATTGTATCTTTATGTGAACGGACGATGGCCGCCGCCCCAATAATTAATCGAAATAAGAAGGTGGATTTCCTTCGTTTGCTTGAGACAAAATTACAGATGCTGCTCATTGCAAAAGTCATCGCAATTACTTTACAGAAAAGTAAAATTGCCTTCTCTCTCTCTCTCTCTCTCTCTCTCTTTTCTTTTTCTCTAAATAAGTCTTAACAGTATATACAGAAATAAAAGTATGCATATAATATACGTAGTAAAAAATTCACGCTTAGAATTAAAATAAAATTAAAATTATAGATGGCAGATTTTTTCAATATGTCATTTTGTTATGCATGTCCATGTTTAATCGTTTGTTGTACGTTAATTGAGTTAAATCGAGAAATTGACATTGTGTTTATTTGAAATTTTCGATTTACATTATGTTATTAGTTTCTGACACCGCTTCATGCATCTAGACCAAATATATCTCAGTCATCTAATGAGGGTGTCTGATAAGAATGTATACACTGCTGCCCTGTTATCTTTGAGCAAGCGACGAGATAACGTTGCGTAGCCGATATCAATTGAACATGCATCTTCGTGCAAAACTCTAATATATGGATATATGGCATTATGAATTAAATTTTCATTCTACATTCAGTTGTAGTAGCTTTAAAAAAATTCGAAATTTTGTTGTCAGAAATTCTCTCTACTCTTTTTTAACCAGAAGTTAATACAAGTAATACAATCTTTTAAAATATCTCAATATAATATTATATTAAGAACAAAAATTTACATACGAAACAGAAAGATTTGTTTTTCGTGAATGAAAATACGTTATTATCGGAATATTTTGAAATGATTTATTTGAATTGAATATTTATCATTTGTAGAACTAAGAAAATTTTGATCTTTTAAATGTCCGATTTGATTTACTGCACTATTAATCAAACGTTCAGATTCTAATCGCGTCTAATCGCGTAACCTTTATTTTATTTAATTATGAATATATGAATTGTCCCTGACCGTGTTTCTCACCCTCGTTATTTAATATTCATAAGAAAATGTATATCACGAGATATATCGAGATTTGCATATCTACTTTAGTAAATCGCTAAACAGCCAATCGGTAAATCAATTTCAACGCTTTTCTATTAACAATCACGGTGACATTGATGTTTCTCGCGTGCGGATTCAGAATCCACGTGCACGGATTGTTACGTGAATGAAAGTCGCACTATACTACGTACAATGAATCAGCTATTTTTGAGTCTAGTATGCAGAACAGGCCAATAAATATCATTCAAGGTTTAGCCTTTACTCCACATACTGGGAGCGCGCGAAGCATCGTTCTGCTCTTGCTCGCTGCGATATTGTTCGAAAACTTATGAGAATTCTCTTCATTCAATAATTAATTATACAAAGTATGTAAAAAAAAGAATCTTTGTTTTGACATATTTATTTACTATTTGAGTTGAAATAATTAAATTTAGTTTACTATACATTTTCCTTTCAAATTAATACAAAATAATACTACAAATAAAACGTTTGCGTGGGAAGAAATGATGTTACAGTTTCGTCTTTAGAATACAGTACTGAAATCTTTAATTCATCTATAAATATCTAATTTATCAGTTTGCCTATTATCTCAATTTTAGAGATTGTCAAAATTCAGATTAGGAACAAATGTGATAATAAAAACGTCATGTTATATACAATTTCACTTATTGTTAGAGACGTCGATACAGGATAAGGCGTTTTCACTGTAAACTCCTATGGGTTGCCACTGCTCCTACTCAATATTAGATTAATCTGACTAAAACAGTGAGATAAAATGTTGTTAATTTATCTAATTTAACTTCCAGGTTAGTCAAAATTAATGAAATATTGAGTAGGAGCAGTGGCGACCTATGAAATAGTTAAAAATGACTCAAATGGAATATAATTTGACACAAGAGTTTAACAGTGTGGCTTTCAATTCCATGTACATTTTCTGTAGAAACATTTTTTTTTTATTACAAGGGAACAAATAACATGAGAATTCCATGAAATTGTGACTGCTTTCGCGCCAGCAACCGTCGTGCATCTCGTGGACCTCGCCCTGACGATCCGATCTCTCGATCGGATGCAAAATCCGGCGGGCGCGCGACGGCGGCGTGCGTCCGGTACTTCGCGACACTTCAAGGCCTAGTTTTGTCTCGGTCAAACAGCCGAGCTTTTCGTCGAAACGTCGGCAATTTTTGCCAAGACCGCGGCCACGTCATTCCGCGCTCCTCGCACGCTACTCGCGTCCGACAAGCTGCGCGCGAGCACGCTCGCATGCACGCACGAACGCATGGCATACTCGCACGCACGCACGCACGCACGCACGCACGCAGGCTGATACACACGCGCTGTAAGCAGAGACACGCGCGAACGACCTTGCATTTACTTTGCATATATACGACATGGCTTTGAGCATGGTCACACGGAACACAACCTTGACGAGAGCATAAACGACCGGCGCTGCGAGAGAAGAGAAAGAGTGAGGAATGGGACGAGAAGAAAGAGAAGAAGAAGAAGAAGTAGAAGGAGGAGAGCAAGGGGTCGAGAGTTGTGGGGGGGGGGGACCCGGGCCGCGGACCCACGTCACGCCACTTTCGGTTTTATCGTCGTATATCCGGTCACGGTGTGATTTCCTTGCTCCTCCAAGATCCTACGTCGGCTTACATTTCGCGCTCGTCTTCGTAATAATTCACGTACATCGACGATCTAGCTTAATATCGCTATTTTTTTTATTCACGCGATTTTTTTTATTCATCCGATAAATTCCATCCGCTCTTGCTTGTAGTTCATTCTGCAAGTGTATATTGCGTAAGCCTGTACTCGCGATGGGTAATCCCATAGAGAGATTCACTTGGCAGCAACGTTCTATATGCCACGAGTGCGAGCTCGACGTAACGCGTTGCAATTCAGCTTATTCATGTCCGCGATGGGAGGTTGAAATCACGCGTTGACAGATTTCTTCTTCCGCGCCTGAACGTGTCAGACTTTCTCTGTGCGTACGTTGCTTGTGTATAAATTCACGTGAGATCGGCCGAGATTGTAATTTGATTTCCATTTTTTTTGTCAGCGCGACTGAAAAAAATTGAATCTTGCAAAACGCATAAAAAGATTGCAAAATGCTTTCCGGTTCTCTCTTCTGCTATCTCGCATCATGACTAAAGCGGATGCGTTGATACAAGTGATATTATAATTCCGTTATATCGTTCATAAATCATTTTACCGCGACAACAGCTACAGATCTGTCTCACCAGATAACCGCATGCAGCAATCATTATAAATTCCGAATGTATAAGTATGATTGATATATCAACTGTCCGTATCTTATTTTTATTATTGCAAATTTGCATTATATTATGCGAACGCGTATAGTTTGGTACACTTTTGCTACGAAACTAAACTTTATACCTGACAACAAGTCTAAAATCTTCCTCGAGAAAGTTTATCTACGCTGTCGATAGATCGCTGTCGATTTATCCGAATACCCATCGTCACGCTCTAATAGAGATTAATTTGCACTTTTTTTAAAGCCAATAAAGTTGGGTTTAGTTTTATTATACGTTTTCGACTTGGTGTGTTCTCAGAAACGACGATTGCACCCAGCTAGTGCATTTAGTCGGGCTAGTGCGAATTTGTCAAAATATGCAAGGTAAACGTCGCTCACCGATCAATATTACTCAAAGTCGACAGACCGTCTGGCATACCTGCGCCGGCGTACCTGCCTTGTTTTGATCGAATACGTTGGATCACATCCCGCCATCGCGTCGAGCTGCTTAAAAATTCAATGGCGATGGAAATCGAATCGAATCGCCACGTACAATCCGATCCGTATCATGCGACATAGTAACAAACAACGAGATTGCGCTCGGCGTTGCGACAGAATTCTCTCTCTCTCTCTTTCTCTCTCACATTTCGGGATCTCAATATCACGCGCGATCCCGCGATGAATCAGCGCTCGGAATTTCGGCTAGGTCCGCGCTGGCTGACCTCAACGAGACCGAAAGTGAGAATTTTAGCGCCTACCAAGGCTGCCCAAATGCAGTCACTCGGATAAACATACATGCGACGATCGCCGCCATTGACATTTAACACGCAACCACCGTGGACTTACTGTGACGGAGAGGAAAAAAGTCGAAGAAGAACAAGATGAAGAAGAAGAAGAAGAAGAAGAGGAAGAGGAGGAGGAGGAACGAGAGGAGGAAACCTCGTTCGCGATGGCGATGGAAGAGAAGGAACGATGGCGACGGTACCAGTGGTACATTCGATTTCCTGACCTTGAAAAAAAAGAAGCTACGAAATGCCGATTGTTGCACAGGATTACTTGCAACTTTTTCGAAGCAGAGGAAGAATATACGGAGAAGGAGGGAGAGGGTGAAGAAGTGTAGGAGGAGGACTATGACGACGACGAAGCGGAGAGAACTGCACGCGGGTTCTGTCTTGTTTTTCGGGCGTCGGTGCACCGGCGCTCCGCAGAATAAGCATCGTAAAGATCGAAATTGCTTCTCGGAACGTTTCGACTCTCTCGCCAGATGAATCTCTTAAAATATACCCGAAATTCCACATCCCGCCAATATTTGCACGAACGAGGCGGCAGGATATATATCTACGCGCGGGTTGCACCGCGCCTTTTAAACCCCCAAGCGTCTCGACGACGGCGGCGGGGCCATGTGGACGTAGTTTTTATTGTTGCAGAGCTGCTCGATCCGGATCGAGAGGAAAAAAAAGTCATCCACCGTTCGTCAGAACTCGCGAAATCTTTTTGCGACGTTTAGAAGCAGGACTCGGTCGGCCGTGCGGAATCGGACACGTTGAAGAAAACTAATCGCAAAAATAAGATCGTTGATTACTAGTGCACGCCGGAAACACATCGATCGAATATGCAAGAACACTTTAACGTAACTCATAAAATTGAATAAACTCTTTATTATGTTGGTTTATAAATTTCTAATCCTTTACAAACATTTGATTCATCGTATACCTGTGTTGGAGACTATTACTTTTTTCAACATGTAAAGTGTTTGAGAATTATCGTCCTATAGGATGCTTAAAAAATATATACGTTATGGAAATTGAATCTTGTACGTTAATATTATTATCAAGCTCTTGATTACAAAAATAATTTATTTAGATATTAAAATTTAATTAAATCTGAAGAAAGAGAGAACAGTTTCAATTAATATTGTTTACCATTTTTTGTCTGTTATATCCCGAATTAACGGTAGCAGAGTTTAGCTCGAGCTAAAATGCATGAAATAAAAAACAAGGTCGATTCTCAGGATGAATAAAATTAGACATAGAATACGAATAAAAGAATTAATGACATCGCTGTGTAATTAAAGTCTTCGCCGTTTTTAGCTTATACGTACCATACAAACGGACTCTCCAATAAATCAATAAACAACAGTAGCGAAGAGTTGGCTACAAAATGTTTATCAAATGGGGCGACATATGCTATTTGCGTTTTTCGGGTAAAAATAGTGATAAAATGTAATATTTCATTTGAAATTGGACGTATCTCGATAAGAATGACGATGCACCGTCTTCATTACGTAACAGCGCAATTTCTGACAGAGATTTGCCAACATAAATTGCACATACTACTGTCTTTTGTACGGACAATGACAATCTCCCTCATAGAGAGGACGAGCGTGCATATGGACAATTAGTATGTCACCGGTAACTGCTTTAACAAACGTGTCAAGATAGCGGTCGACTTTATACTGGGACAAAGACGAATGGACGGCCGTCGCCGATGTCATTCGCCATTTCGCGAAGTCGAAGACTGCGAGGCTTATTGCAAATCCCGGATTATGCCGTTAGAGGTTGGACAGAACAACCGGAAATCCGACTGCAACGCTAGTTTAACGCTAATCAATCGATCCTTAAAACATAGCTTAGAGTAAAGATTTCTTAAAATTTCTGCAGATATCTTCAGCAACGTATAACGTATTTCGTAATATTTTTACACTTACTTTCACTTCTTATTGTTTTTAAATTTAATAATTGGCAGTCGAGCATTGTACAATAATAAGAATATAAATATGTGCTCAAAAAAATATATTACATTGAGCGAAAGTTGCTCGATACCACAAGTTGTGTTAAAAAAAATTTGGAATTATATTTGTCAGAATTGTATTCAGTTATTAATTGTTTATTGACGCAAATCGCAATGTAAAGTTTGTAGCATTGAAACTGTTTCTTTCTAACAGAGAAATTAGTACCGCGATTTAATTTAGGCCTTCGAGCTGTGAATTATAATTCGATTTCATGCGCTCGTTGTCCAGCTTGCGAGCTCGTTAATTCGCGCTTTGATATAAGGGCAATGAATGAAAACTCGTCGGCCTATTTTCTCCAATGACGGCGAGACGAGCGACACCCTCTGCTCCCCGTTTGTAGATCGAGAGTCCTCGAGTGAAAGTAGAACCTTCCTTCTCTAAGGTAAACTGGTGTGCGCTTGCTTGCAAACAGACGGAGAAACGGCATTACCAGGAAGGGAAAAAGAGCGAGGGAGACGGAAAGAAGAGAGAAGCGCCTGACTTCTTTGCGAGGAGGTGAACTAGTGTATGCGAAGACAGAGAAACGTCATGAGGAAGGTGAGAGAACTCGGGAGAAGGAGAGAGTAGTTGCATACACTAGGTGTCCGATAACATTCTTTTCCTCTGTCTCTTAACGTGAAATAGAGACACTTCTGTCAAAGAATTGACAATGAGGCGTTTTAACAATCCTTCAGCAGGTCTCGATGAAAGAATTTAAAAGTAAATTAAGTTTCAGAGATGTGAGGATTGGTGAGTCGCTCCGTGTAAAAGTTGTCCACTCGTATTCGTAGGAGTATTCCCAGTCTCAATGCCGAGTCTTTTGTCCCGTTTTCTCCTTAAAAGGAGAAGGATTTCGTCCCATTTAAAAATCCGCAATTTGTGTTAAACGGGTTTTTATCTGTCATAATAAACGAGAATATGTTTTCTATTTCTTTTAAGTTTTAAAGATGTGAATACACGACAACTCTGTTCTACATTTATTTCCAAGCAAACTGGATATTCATCATAATGTCTTAGCGTAAAAACTGTAAGAAAAAAGGCATTTAAGTAACAAGCTAATAGTTTGCCTGGAAAAAAAAGGGATGGATGAGAAAGAATGGCGGAGAAAAAAACGTCGCCCTATATACACGCGCGTCCACGCGAGAGAGGCTCGGCTGATCGAACTCAAGACCGCACGTCCACATGTCACGAATTGTGGCGACTCGGGGCGGCTGGCCGCAGGCATGCATGTGCGATATATGTATATTCACGCATTTACTTGCAAGCCGATCATGGCGCACCTGCGGATCGGTGCGACGACGGTGACCGTGACGCTGGTCTTAGTTACGGTCGGCTCGTCCCAGTACGTTCTCGGATACTTGACAAGTTCCCAGATGACCGGTTGGTCACTTTTCTCCCCCCACCCCCCGTCCCGGCGTTGGTATAGGTAAAGGACGCATACGACAATCCTGATATTCCTCGCCAGTCCTTGCGGCTGTACTGTAGCCCAACTAGGTTCCGAAAGAATGTCGGGTGAGGCTTTTGTTACCGCACCCTTAAGGTCCTTCTACAGATAGTTACGAGGCGTTTCACCCCGAGGGGAAAATTTCAATTTCGAGGTCATGCAAATACATATAAGATGTAGAGACAGAGAGAAAGACGACGTCGCTTTTCTTTTACAATACCTTTCACTTTTTGAAATTCTTCGAGAAACGCGGCTACTTTTACATTCTACACTAATAATAGAGCTTCCTATGATAATTTGCAGCCGTAATTTATCTATGCGCAAATATAATCGTGGTAAAAACAAGATATTTGTTTTGCAATAGTTTATTGACGAATTTATATTCATAAATACATCTATTTTTATTACGTATCTGTTGTTGGCAGAAATTTAAAACAAAATTTTATTTTTATTGTTCTATTAAATGTCTCACATGTGTAATCAATTGCATAATCAAGACTGAAAAATTGCGTCTATTGAATGCAGTGATGATAAAAAACGCACAGCATGAGCATAGAAGAATGCGGTAAACATCGTACTGAGGATTCCTTTAGTAACGATCTCGCTCTGCTCCTCGTCGCATACTGGCGCATTGTAAATATCCTTGGCACACGGATATATCACCTTTCGCCAATGAAGCGGACGTGTGTTTTCCAGAAAAACGTATGGAAAAAAAGAGCTTGAATTGCACGCTAATTACATGCCCTTGTGATGAAAGCGTAAAGTGCGTTCCGCTATTACATCGCGGGAATACTCCGATCCCAGTACGGGAGTACGGGACACGGGGTCGAGGATAACTGTACACAATGATTGTAATGACGGCGCGGTATTAAATGCAAACTCGAGATATCGCGTTTCTGCAACTCAGTCTTATTGACGCATTGTGGCGTCGAGCTGCGTTAACGTTATTGACGTACCTACATGTAATTATCATCGGTCGCTATTAATACAATCGGAAATACAATCTGGAGGACTGCACCCCTCGTTCGAAACATATCCGTCTCCGGTTACTATTAAATTGATATTACAGAATTAATGTTCGCCTCTCATATTGCTAAACACATCTTTATCTTATACCTACATGTCCTCTCGAAATTCATTTAAATTCAAAGAACACAGTTCTCACAGGTATTTCGTTGCAATTTATGGTTAAACTTTATATTGGAATAAACAACTTTAAACATTGTTGCATTACAACAGAGGTCATATTAAAATATTTTTACTGTGGAAACTGTGAGCGAATTTGTTGCAAAGTGATTATGATTATTTTTCTTCCCTTATCATCTTTTTTTCTTCTTCTTTGCTTTAATTTTGAAATCTGTTCTACTTTTTTCTTATACGATTTCAAGAAGACAGATTTAGAGGAAAATTTCACTTTAATGTAAGGTAAAGTCTCGGACGATTCGGCGTCGCTTTTACACGTTAAGAAATTGGGTGATCTCACTCGTGGCTCGGTTGGAAGAACGAAGTGGACGAGACACTAACTCCGGCAATAAGCGCAATAAGCAGCGCGATACACGCGAACTGTGTCACAGCTACTCTTGAATGCAGGTCTCGAGCGAAGCGGAAGGAACATTTGCTTCGCGGGCGGATGTAAGACGTGGGAAGGTAGGAAATAATAGGAATTGACGAAGTACAACATCAGCGGAATGACTTGGCAATAATACAATGTTGCAGTGCCTCCCGCGGCCTACTTCCGGCTAGGAATTCTAATCCGTAATGCCGTACTCTGCGACGCGCGTTCCCGATACCAGTGTGCCACGGAATAAAACAATATCAGCGCCAGCTTGCTTTCTAAAATATGAAATCTGCTTCTCTCCAACAATGATTACGATGCTCTATCGATGCTAATTCAGCTGGTTTCAGCGAAATATGCTGTAAATCGATTTCTTTCTGGGTTTCATAAATGGATGGAAAAGCCTAATTCGTGAGATTGTAAAGGCACAAGATAAACCTTTTCTCGAAAAACTGACTGATAGATATTAAAATATCTTTATTAAAATATCAAAATTATTGTCGATATAGGAAATTTCTCAATTTTCTTCTTATCTACGGGCCGTTTACTGATTTAAACACGGTGTTTGTTTTTCATAGCTGTTTAACGGTCGATTTCAAATTTTTATCTATCCGTGACGTAACATCCCGTTAAAGATTTTTAACTATCCTTATCACCCAAAGACTATTGTTGATGTATCGACACTCCTTTTCTCTACACTGTAAACTCCTATGGGTTGTCACTGTTCCTGCTCAATATTCGGTTAATTTGACTAAAACAATGAGATAAAATTAGCTAGACATATTGAATAAGTCTTACTCTCGATGTTATTAATTTATCTAACTTTAACTTCCATATTCCTCAAAATTTTACCTTCCTTTTAGTCAAAATTAACCGAAATATTGAGCAGGAGCAGTGGCGACTTATGGAATAGTTAAAAATGACTCAAATTGAGTATAATTTGACACTACGAGTTTAACAGTGTATTATGGATTGACTCTCAAGCTATATAATATTTCTAATATAAAGACTCGAAAGGACTTTAAAAGGACATTGAAGAGTTAATCGCGTGCGGCTGCATTCTCGCGAATCAACCGCGACGGGACCACCCGCACGCGAAGGCTTTTGCAAGAAGTGATTTACGACGGACGGCCGTCTCTGCCGAAACAAGCGGTGCCGATTCGCACGTCGCTGCCGCGTGTCTGTCAGTTGAATCCGCAAAAATTCAATTGGAACCGAGGTGTATCGTGCTACTATCAGCACGAATCGCGCGGATATCCAACCGATTCGCGACTCTGCCCGCCCGATTACGCGATAGCGAGCCTCCGCGCGAAGCTCCTCGCTACGAAAATAGAAATCTCTCCAGCGGGGCGAAGGACACAAGGCTTTCTTTTCGTCCCTTTTAGCGTTCCCCTCCCTCGTGAATTCCCCATCTCTTTCATTCCTCGACACCGGAGATCGGAGCGGGTCTTCGGGGCCGGTACTACCGGCCGATAGGAGGAAAATCTCCATCTCCGTCGCGCGGCGCGGTGAGGGATCGCGAAATTAACCGCATGTGAGTGCTCTAAACGAGCTATTACCATTGCCGGGGCGTTTACATGGTAGGTGGTGATTACACAGCGCATTCAACGCCGGGCGAGACCAGACACTCCCCCCAGTCCAATCGCGCGCGGGCGCGTGTACGCGTAACGCTTATTTCGGCTTGCATGTACACTCTTGCACGCTCGCGCGCGCGTACTCAATTATGCACACGCTGTCCGACAGCGGCGTGACGTATACTACATATATGCATGTTCATCTGTCTCCAGGGGTCCGGATGTTCCGCTTTTCTCTCTCCTTTTCTCTCGCCGGCTTCCTTTCCTTCTCAGTCTCTCTCACTTCTTTTGTTCTTCTTCATCGCTCTTTCTGCCTGCAATGCTTTCTCCTTCGTTCTTCCCCGTCGAACGTCCACCTATCGCGAGCCAGTGACGAAGAATTAATTGCGCCGGAGTCCTTGGCGCTCCTCCTCGTGGACGAACGGACGGACGGGCGCGACGTGGGGCGATCCTCTTTGTTCGCTCGAACGTGGCTTCCCGTATCGGCGCGCCGAGAATGCATATGCGTATGTGTAGGTGTGCGTTACGTGCGCCCGCGCGGGTGTACCGGGCGCGAGACATGCACACATGCACCGTTGCTCCGGACCCTGAGATCCGGGCCTCGGGCCTCGGGCCTCGGGCCCCGGGTCGCGCCGCGCCGTCCGGAGTAGAGTCTTTGGGTCGACAGAGTCCGCAAGATTTGTTCGCGGGTCAAGGATGTCGGGTCGTTGCGGGCAAACCGATCGTAAGAAGATAATCGTGCGGACGGAGAGCTTTTCTCTCTCTCGCTCGATATATTTCCCGCGGGACCTGTCGCATAAAGATCGCGATAACAGGGGCTTAATGCCGTTGTTTCATTTACCGCGCCGCGATTTGTATACTTTATTAACTTGCGTTTTAACTCGCAATTGCAAGCGGAATCTTAGCGACATTTGGAAGATATCTTAAAACGCGACGCTCACGTTATGCTACGTGTGCTTTTATTTACTCCGAGTAATTAGTTGAAATCTTTGAAACTTAATTGTAAATTATTACTCCGAGTAATTAGCTGCATCTTTGAAACTTAATTGTAAATTATTTCAAATTGTTCGCTAATAACGCGAATTAATTTCTTCATGGATATTTAACAAAAATTTTATACTCGACTTTGTATCGCTAAAAGTGGATATGTATCCTACGAGATAATTTTATGTTTTTAACATAAACTGGACTCACAATCAGTGATCTGTACAAGTCTGCTTTTAATTATTTTCACCGCTGTGAAATATTTATATTTGCTTACATTTCTTTTCTTTTGTATTGCAACTTTGAGTTTCTTTGTTCAATTTCGCTAAATCTCTCAAATCAAATTGATGTCCTATTCTTAAAACTATAAGAGATGATTATTCATAAATTTAATCTCTAAAATTTTCGGTTGACCCTGAAACCAACGGTGGACTAACGCATCGTCAAAGGTCCATCCAGAGAGATCCTTCCAGCGCCAGAAAGGGGGATCAGAGCGATTCGTTGCAAGGCCCACTCCATTATATCCGAACAATGTAACAAATAACCTCATCAGACTATCTCAGACGCCATTGTGAAGCATCGTCCGACGTTCGTGGGGAATGCGCCTTTGCCCGTTTTGTTTCGAAAAAGGAACCCGCTTAGAAGTTCTGCTTCGTAAAGATTCGACCGTCTCGGCTCGGCTTTACGCCGGTAGTTTCATAATTCTCCCCTAGATTCCATGATTTTATCTAATATCTCAGCAATGAGTGTGTTTTGCGCTTACCTGCGTATCAATTCTCTCAAAGTTTCAGTCGCAAATACATATGACTTCAAAATTTACAATCTGACGACTCCAAAAAATTCACGTGAAGACTCAATGAATGATTTCACACACAATCCACACCGCACAATTCTTTCGAAAACTTTATTCTCCCCGATTTTTTTTCGCCAAGCATAGTAAATTCATTGAACTTTGTATAATTCCGATCAATTTCTATTATACGAGTGTCAATCTTTGACTTTCTTGAGAGACTAAAGAAAAATACAAAGTCCGAGCAGAATGTGAAATCCTTCAACACGTCGCCTTGCGATAGGTCAGGAACTTTGAGCAACGGGGTCGAAACGGAATTTTCGAGATAACAGGAGAGGGCAGGTCTCGCGTTGTTCCGTCACCCTGTTGACTCGGACATTGTTTAGGTCGCCGGCCACGAAGGCGACGCTCGCCCGGGAACAGGAACGGCCTCGGCTGACTCTTGGCGCGAATCCACAACGTCGTCGGACTAGCCAAGCGGGCTAGTCGCGCGATCAATTCCACCGACACCCACGCGCGACCCCGCGCCGTCGTATTCATCGCGCTCGTTATCGGGCTTTCCAAACCTTTTACGTTGCCGTGTCTTTCCTCTTTATGTGTTGCTGCCCGGCCTACGTCCTTCAAGCTTCAAGTTTATCGGGAATCGAGAGGTGAGAGTCTCCTCGCTTGTGCGGGAGAGAGAGAGAGAGAGAGACGGGTGGGCAAGGAGAAACGCGGCGTAACCTCCCGCGGTGGAATTTCGGATAAATCGGTCCCTTTTTCTCTCTCTCTCTCTCTCTCTTTTTCTCGACGGTCGCTTCATTCCTCTCTCATTCTCTGCCGACACCCGTTACCTTCTCTTAGCCATCCCGTATCAGATCGGCTAACGAAATTTTATGGGCCTCCCCTCCGCATCTTTTATGTTTCCTCGATCTTAGATTTTACGATCGCGCGTGCGGGCAAGAGGTGGGGAGGACACGGCGAATAAAAAACAGCAAGCGGGTTTTCTATATTATTTTAGAGTATCGTGCGCCGGAAGAGACGACTCGGCCGAGCGTTTCGATAGAGCGGTAACGATCGGCGGCATTAAACTCCAATCCCGAAGTGGTGGTAATGTTATTTCGAGCGTGCGATGCAGATTAGCTCGCAGGATACGGTTAGATGTTGGCGAGGAGCCGGTTAAGCCAGTGGCATATCTCTCTCTTTCTCTCTTATCGCGACAAATAACTTGGTGCCGGTTAGATGTAATCAACTAATAAACTGTGTGCGCAAGGAGATATAAATTTCATCGATATACGGTCGGAAGTGTTCACAGGGAATATAACGCGATCAACGCTTGTCTTCTTACTGTCATCGCATTGCCAAAATAGTGGAATCTTTATAAATTGCAGACCATTTATTACGAAGGCACTGTTGCACCGAGCGAAGTTTATTATCATAGTGCGTCAGGAGCCCCAGTCTCTAAGATGAATTAACCGTGACTGAGATGCTATATGGTAACCACTGATATCCTTTATTCAAACGTAACTTAATTGTTTTTATTATACATTTAATAATCTCAATGTTGAGATATTTAACTATTCTTGCATCATATGTTTGTTGTATAACTAATTTATATTGTACCTGAGATTTGTATTTAATTAATAGCTAACAAATAAGTAATTGGGACATAATGAAAAATTTTTATCAAAATAGGAGTTATCCATTTAGATTAATAATATTTTTTTAAATATGAAAGAAATAAATTAAAAATGAAAAGTCAGAAGCGATTTTTAATCCAGATTAGAAACATATAAATCTGTGTTATTATCTATTTAAATCAGTACTTTAAACTTTACAGATTTTTAAAAAAATCCTTTATATATATACAATATGCGTTATAAATGTCTGGATTTGAATGAAGAGATTTAGATTTACAATTACTTCTCTATTATTAGATTATAATCACGTGGCGTTACACATACTGTCCATCAGTTTTATCCAATTTATATTATCCTTTACGAATCTTGCTATTGCGTCGTGCTATAATATTCTAAATATATGTAATGTCTACTATAGAACTATATTCTAATTATAAGCATATTTAACTGTAAACACATCACCTTGATTATTCGCGATTAGAATTGTCCCATGTGCAAATGTAGCTGCGTTACGAAATGTAGGACGCGAGTTCGGGTCTAGGCTGAGATGATCAGATTAATTGTCTTTTAACGTTGCTCGCGTAGAAACGAACAGGCAAATACTAACGCAAACAAGGCCCGCCCTGTTAACTCGTGACATTGCTAGTCATGATGTTAATATTCCCGATGACGTTCACCAGTGGAGCTTTTTCCTCCTTCGCAATTAAACCCTTGACAGCTGGGGATTGAATTAGGCAGCCGAACGCTGTCAGATTAAATCGGGCGGAAAGACCCTTTGATACATTCGTGCATAGACGAATTTAGTAATCTGCATTTATTAAGTTACATAGAATTTTGGATCTCATTGACAACGCAATATATCGCGTTGTGCGTCACATGACAGCTAGAGTCACTCACAGTGACATAACTCGCCGAGGCGCAAATATTTGCATCACGACGAGTAAGAGATTAATCTTCATCCCGAATATGTTGAGCTTGTCACGTAACAGTCCCGAATATTTCTGAGATCATAGCTTTTGTGCGATTTTTGTCATACTCATATTTGTTGAACTCCCTTTGAAAGAAATTAATCGAGAAGATTTATCTTATAATTATAAAGATTTGAAGATTTTATATAAAAAAACAGATTATAGTGTTTCAATCTTTAATTGATCTTTTGCTAACATCATTCTATATTCAACTAATATCTCCGTTAAAGAAAATTTAAATTAAAAACGAGACAATATTTCCTTTTTTTTTAATTATTTAATATTACAGATAGCATATAATATTTCGCATAATATGAATATACTATATAATATGAAAGGGCAAATTAATTTTTCTTTGAGACAATTTTTAATGCCGCATCTCTAATTTCCCTAACAACAACAGCAAGGCCTCTTCCACACTTCTTCGAGATTCGCTGTTTGAAAAATGATCTCCCCGCCGCGCCGGTCGGTCGCCGTTTCTACAATCGTGTTGAGATCGCGGATGATCGAACGCCCGCGGAATCACTTCATTCCGGGGGAGTGCCGGGTCATAATATCATAATACGCGTAAAGGAATCGCCGCGAAGGGATTCTGATGTATGTCGTACGCCAACACTGGCATTAATACGAGGAGAACAGAGAATGAGAGATAGGGCAAGAAAGAGAAAGAGAAAGGGNCAGGATAAAACGGATAAAGAGGTGAACGGCGAGGAGAGAGAGGACGACGGTGGTAGCGGTTATAAAGATTTGTAGGGACAGGTTCCCGGACGAGTAGCACACAGCTGTTGCGTCCTTACCTCCTAGGTGAGGTGGTTCATAGTAGATCTTCCTCGTCCTTTCCACGTCGTCTTCGTCCTCGCGTTTCTCGTTCGCACTACCTTCACTGTACACCCACACCACCAGCGCGGCGCCGAGCTGCACGCGCTCACGCGCGGGCGCGCGCGCGCGCGAGCGCTGCCTGCCTACCTACCAACCTACCTACCCACGGTGATCCTGCCCGGCTAACACACTGCCACACTAACAACCGCCATTCTACCACGTAACGGTACATCACTCCGCTCCTATGTGGTCCTTTCGGTTATGTCGCGGCCGGGCAGCTGTGGAGAACGGCGACGTAAAGACGGCGACGGAAGTGCGTGACGGCGAGAGGGGGAGACGTTGCCGCTGCGAAGGGGCTGCGGGCGGGGCGGAAGAGCGGACGACAAAACGGGACCGGGAGGACCGGGAGGAACGAGAGCGAGAGACAGATACCCAGTTTGGGACCAGCTCCGCCACTTATGTCAAAGTGCCGGCGAAATTTCGTAACTGGCGATCGGAAACGCGAGCACAGTCAATATAATCATCCCGTTCCGACGAATCGTTCCGCTCCGACTACTCCGCGACCACGCACTGACACGGACATTTGTGCGTAAATTTTTACATAATTAATTTGTGAGCACAGTTCTTCCGGGTGACATGTACGTATTGCTTGAAGATATCTTCCGTGAAGAAAAATTAAGAAAAGGGGTTTCTTTAAATATTTTTGTCCTATAAATTATTCTGTTTTTATTCAATGTTGATCTAATAAGTTTTGAAAATAACAAAGTTAAAGTTAAAAGTAATTGCATTTTTGTGCATAAATTTCAATTGATCAAAAATACAAAAAGGGCTAGAAATAAAAAGATTTTTCGGGGTTAAAAAAGTGAATTAATAAGTTTTCAATATTGATGAGAAGAGAATTGGAATTTTTATTCGAAAACATTTACAAACCGAAAATACAAACCTCTATTTCTCTATCTTCATTAAAGAGCCACCCGCAAACTTTGTCTCCTTGACAATTTCTACATAAAAACGAATAATACGAAAACATCAATCCTTCGCTAAAGTAGTGTATCTCTCATTATTATTTCATAATTCATATTCATATAACCGTGAAGAGGAGGTCGAGAATTTCTCGAAGGATACCGAAACTGCAAAACAACTGTGTCCTCTATTGTAAACGCATGACATCGGCGGTATGATGTGCTCTGCCCACACTTCTCGGTCGTTGCTCCGTGCATGCGTGCTCGTAGTGTCCACACGTCTCTCTCGTGTGGCGCATTTGCAGCGCGAACGTGCACACCGTAGATGCGTACACGCGTGAACGAGCTCCTCCACTCGGACTCACGAGACGCGCGCTCGCGCGCGACATGCGTGCATACGTGCGTTCGTACATGCGTGCATGCCGCGCGCGAGTACTTTCACACGGAGGTGAACAACACGCCACGGTATCCAGGCCAGGGGTGGCCAACCACCACTACTCCGCTGCCTCGCCGAAGATACCGACTCTCTCGTCGCCGCTGCTCGCGCAACGTCTCTCCGCGCGGCGCGAGAGAGGCGAGAGAGTTGTTGTCTCTTCCATACGCGACATACGCGCTCGTTCTTACGCACGCACGCAGGCGAAACCGCGTCGCTGCAGTCCCCTCGGCGCGGCGGTTAACACGCCTCGGCGAGATCCTTGGTATCGAGCGCGATAACCTTCCTTCCTTGGCAGCGAGCATTGCTGCCTATTAGATGTTCCTCATTTGGAACGCCGTGTCGAGGCCAAAGTTCTATCGTACAGGCGAACGGACAACAGGGCACCGGGCAGTTCAGATGATAACAAGTACATAAAATATATAGATCGCAATCTGGAAGTTCTGTTAACAAGTGTATTTAACTGAGATGATAAATATGAAAACTGCTCGGCATATTTAGTGGAAAGAGCAGTAGTTTTTATTGAAAATTGGAGTATGTTCTCTCCAATAATTTTTTCTAGTTTTTAATATTAAATATTTGCTTAAATCTCTCTAAATTCTACATGCCTGTATAAATAGTTGGTGATAAGAACATATATTATTATTATTATTTTATAATATA
>JAJVSH010000021.1:1353307-1392822 GCA_021460005.1 Tetramorium alpestre | reverse complement strand
ATAAATATATATATATTTTTTTTAAGACATTAATCTTTATTTATTTTTATTACGTTGTTTACGTTATCAGTTACATAACATTTTTCAAACAGCATAACAAAACCCGAGAAGATTTACTTTGGGTGGGGGAGGGGTAAATTAAAAATTCGTAATGCACCTGTCTCTGAAGGATTAATGGGAGGCGATTCAAGGAATCGGATAAATGCGAGTTGGGTGGTGTTAGGTTTCGACTACCTTGGCACAGATCCTCTCTTTGGAATCACGAAGCGCAACGTCGCATCGCATTAAAATTTACGTCGCGCGCAAAATCGGTTATGCATAAATCGAATGCACAATGCATTCTTTAAGGTCGATAACTCATTGCCGCTGTCTCGATAGAAGTTCGATCTCAATGACCTGGGATATACCGGGTGCGCCGATGAGTATATAATATCAAGAGTGATATTTATATTCCCAAAATCGACAGATCGATATATCAATATTGTCTCTTAAATAACTGAAATAAACTTGCAATTTAGATAACAATTAACAGCAGATAATATATAATTAGATTAGTTTAATAGATTGCAAAAACTTTATCAAATATTAAAGCCGACTTTAAAACAGTCTCATCAGACATCTCCGTTAACATCATAAATATTACATATAAAATTTTATTTTTGTCATTTTACAAGAATCAAGTGTCTTCTTCTTAAAGGATTCAGATTTGGCTACAAATTTTTTTACTTTATACAAATCAAATATCTTGCATCACTTTAGTGGTTCAGATTTTCCACTTTTTTTTTATTTAATATAGGAATCAAATATTTAGTGTAACTTTAAAGTCTAGATTTATCCATCATCGGCAGAAGGATTTACTTTGTCTACAGTGAAAAGCGCCAATTTACGCATACTGTCTATTAACGCAATTTACACCCAGCATGTTTGATGATGAACGGAAATGAACCTCCTCGGAGTCAACCATGCATAAAAACACGGTTTCGCGTTCGACCGTCGCCGTCGATGGCACTCGTGATAGCTAACACGAGCGGTTTCCGCGAGAAGTTGTGTTCCGGATCCAAATTTCCCTCGACGGCGAGGGCGACGGCGACGGCGACGGCGACGACGACGACGACGACGACGTCGACGAGGTCGTTGCACCCGTTCGCCGATGAGCGAATTCGAGAGAGATCGAGGGGGGTTCCTCTCTCCGTCCGTCGCCACCGCCGCCGCCGTCGAGGTTGTGGCGGAGTAGGGTGATGGGTGGTAGGCAGAGAGGTTGATGCCCGGGTTTACTTCCTAGTCTGGTTGCCTGTATCGACCGGATAGCGTCCCGCCGTCTATAGCACACACGCTTCCGAGGCGAGGCGCGCGCTCTGTCCGAGAGTCTCGGGGGGACCCCCCGTTCCTCCCCCCGTCCTCCCCCCGTCGTCTCTCTATTCGCGCGCGTACGCCGCAGTCGTTTTCCCTTATCTGCTCTCGCCAGCACGCGTCGGGGTTGCGCGTTGCGCGCTCAAATCAAATTTTCAGGCCGGCGCGGCGGCCTAACTGCTTACGCTTATTGCCCAGTTCTCTCGAGTTTCGCGGAAAACGACACCCTTTTGCGATCGTTGAAATAGTCATCGTATACGTTAAAGAGATTTATGCGATACCCATACGCAAGTAGGAAGGAAAGATTCAAATCTCGCTTAATAATCATGATCGTGTAATAATTTGTATAGAATTGTAGACAAGTTAAATAACATTATAAAATACTTTTTAATCTCCGTCTTCGAAATCGTATGGAAAAAAAAATCATACACAAAATTACGACAATAAAATAGAATGCGATTTTACTTACTCCGATAAGCCAAAGCACAATGACAATGCAATGATGCACAATGAAGTAACTTTGAACGTGATCAGCTTTATTGAATCCGTGTGGGGAAACACGTAGAAATATCTAATCTTCGGTGGAGCGTTTCGCGAAGCATCCAAAAACATACTCGGAATAGATTTAGAAGCGCGCGAACGTGTCCACGTGTCAATTACCGAGTATGCACAATCTCCGTAATTATTTGGCAGAGCGACATAATGAATTTTAAAGCGATCACGTCGCGGATGATCCGTCTGGATGGCCGTTGGCCACAGTTAACCGCGGCTGGCGTAACGACCGCGCCGCGAATTGTCGATGTAACCCTCCGGAGAATAATAACGTACGGGGAATATCTCGTGCGTCGCCGTACTTTTTAAATAATACGGCGGAGCCGAGCGTAGCGAAGAAGGGAATAAATTTCGGGGTGCGGTCGTTAAGTATTGCCCGCCAAAAGCACGCTGCCACGACGATTGACTGCTGGGCTGCGGAGAGGCCGCTGCTCAATCGGCGTGGTGGAGATCGTTTCGGCGGCGTCGAGCGAGCGGCCGACTTTTTGCTCGGCTAACCGCATTGTTGTGGCCATCCGGTAAGGCTACTTTCGGTAAATTACCGTATTTGCCGGTAATGCCGCGCGGTCGCGGACGTGTTATTAGGGGACCGTGAATCGTTTTTTGGGCGTCGGTTCTCACGCGCGCCCTAAAAACGCACTCATGGATGTCCGTTACTTCTGTCGATAGGTCGTCCGCCTCCTGACAAAAGCGCCGAGACGTTCTTACCACGTTTCTCCGAAATTAACGCGCATCTTGCAAAACGAATACACAAATAAAAGCTCGTCTGACTTTGCACCTACGTTAACTTGGGCCGGTACTCATAGTCAGTTCTTATTTCAACTATCTTAAGTAATACCTTAAGATGCTAATACGGCTTTGTAATTGGTTTAAAATCACAAAAGACTAACTAAAATGAAAGTAAATATTAGAACTGACTATGAATACCGGGTTTAGTTTTGACCATCTAATAATAATAATAATGAGCATTCGACATCGTTTCGGTTAGAATTGAATAAGTACGTTGGATATTAAATTCATTACGATAATATTCGAATTGAAATGGTTAATTCGATGCTTGAAAATATAAAAAAAAAAAAGACAGCGCAACACTTTAATATGTGAAACCGACAAAATAGCTTTTCTTCGTGAAAAAATAGTATCATCAAACAATTAGGTTTCACTTCCTTATTGAATTACGTAAGTTTACATGTCTGATTGAATTATTGTTCCTGTCTTTCATCTCGAATTTATTTTAAAATATCGAACGCTCGTGTTTAAGTGCACATCACTTACGTGTCACTTATGTGTTAGATGTTTGAAGATTGTTGCATCTCAACGTAGCTTACGTTTCACTCAATTGTGGTGTAATGAACAGAATTACGTAACGGTGAGAAAACGCATACAAGTATGCGCACACGGCAACCCAGTTCTTCTTTAAAACGTATGCGCGCGCGTTTTATATTTACATATATTTACATACATGCTAAACGGTGTAGCAGTAGGTATGTAACGTCGATGGGTAAGAGTGGAAAATAAGCGGTTCGGGTTAATAATTTCCACCATGTCAGGAAAATTAATTGCGCAACGTTGCTTGCGCTTTCAACTTAATTTTCCTCCGGGAATTCTTACATCGTCATAAAAAAAACATATTAGCGCCGGTATCATTAAGGCGAGCAAGAATGGGCGCCTACTGGACATTATGATAAGACGATTAATTTATACAAGTACGAATTACCTAATCAGCCCATTTCTTAACAAGATTGTATTAATTTACTCGCAACTTTTAAGGCGGCGCTTTAATATTTCAAGTTTATATTTTCACGCGCAAGAAATTAATATGTAGCTATATTTAAAAAAAAGAGCCACTTTTGTAGGTATCGCATATTATTGTACTTGGATTTTCATTTTATTTTGCATTCTACTTATGTAAATGACTTTTAATCTTGAACATAAATTTAATACGAATTCATTAAGATACGTATAAAAATTCACTAATTTATCGTTTCTGATTGTACATTTTATTGTGAATAATTGAACGTAGTAAGAAAATTATAATTCACGTTATCAAGTTAAAATTCGTCTGATACAGAAAACACGCAGTTTTCACATTCAATTATGATTACGTTTTGCTTCTCGCATCTTTCGGCACGTACGTACGTACAGCATTTTCGCCATCTCGCTCGTTCCTCCGGCTGTCGTGCGTACGAGTCGTAAAACTTCATTGCGCACGCTAGCTTAAAAGATGCAAACTCGGTAAATGAATAGGACATGCTACCTCCTCCCCCCTTCCGCAACAAATCCACTTTTGCGTATCGCGCAAATACAGACTGGGCCATTAACGTTTAAACGCGGCGCGACGGTCGTCTCGTGAACAATGCAAGAAACGAGTTGTTCTAAAAAAGAGGGGAAAGCAATCCATATCGGCTATCGTTGTGCGAGCGAAACGACGTTTAAAACGCGTGCTGAATGATCACTCGAAAAAGATTGACTCCCGCGAAAGGACCACGATAGCGGTAATATTTACGAGTGCTAAAACGATGGATCGTGAAAGAGATAATGGCAATATCATCGCCACTTCGCGCCGAAGTTTCCGTCTAGAAAAGCCGCGGGGAGGAAGTCTCGACACGACACGAACGACCGATTGTTGAGTAGGACTGAATGGCAAGCGCGATTCCGTCTTTTCGCTTATCGCGACGATCGTATAGGGTCACGGCTCGATTTTCAATCGTGACGTCGGTAAACACGTACGATCGAGTTGTAATTTGCGGACCAAGCGTATCGAACGTGCGCGAGTCAATTGACACGGGCCAGAGAGTCGGAGCGGCACGTTCGGTGCGTCTACACCGGGCGAATCAATGCGCTCGATTGCATCCCGATATAGCACCCCGGCTCGGGGGATAATGGACGCCGCACACATTCGAGATCGTTGCTTCCCTTGTCAGTGATTGCACTTGCCGGCGTAGTGCCCGCGCTTACTTGAGGCACCGCGCCGCAAAGAGCCGTTCCGCTCCGCCAACATTTCAGAGATGGTAAACGTTTAAAGTTCCGGCATCCAGCGTGAATTCATTAGGTCACTGAGTTAGCCAGAATCTTGAATATGATATTCAATGGGAAGATCATTTAATGTGATTTAGCATCTCTCACATTGTATCCAGAGATCTTCTTCGTCGATAGATGTAGATGGTTGAGAGCACGAATTATAATTATAATCTGTCCAATCAGTTGCAATTTATCTCTTCCTAATGATTTAAATCTGCACTGAGAAAAATATTTACTTTTGGCCTCAACCATAATATTTCTAACAATAATTATGATTAACTTAACTGTATGCATCATTATGTTAACCATAATTATCGTTAGAAATATTATGAAATTGTGGTTCAGGCCAAAAGTAACTATATTTTTCTCTCAGTATAATGTCAAAACCTTTGATAAGTCATGAAAAAGTTTGATAATCGCAAATTATGGCAAGTTTTTGTTTAAACTTTCTTTGTACGAATAAATAAGATTCAAGTTTACAGATTAACTAAATACATGTTTCTTGTTATTGCTTTTAATGATCAAGCGGGAGAATTAATTATCTTTCCTTTAGCTTTGCTCGTTAAATAATTTATTGCCAATAGCTTGATACCAAACTACATAACAATTTTTTATAGAAATAAAAAGAGCAACTTCCCCATGTATTTTTTAATATATTAGTTAATTGTATTTCTTTAGTACAAATAATTTTGAAAATTCGACAAACGAACGAAGCTTCTAGTTCAAAGATCACACAGCTCCAATACGGTCGAAACAATCGGATTCCGTCGCGGCGAATCGATCTGCAACCTGCAAAGTGACCCGTGATGCACCGCGATTTGACACGCGCGAGCAATTTGGGGTTGCGGGCGGGGTTGAGGACAGCTGGTGGCGTTGAGAGCTGCTGCTGCTACTACTGCTGCTGCTGCTGCTGCTGCCGCTGCTACTGCTGCTGCTAACGCGGGGTGGCAGAGAGAAAGGAGAGAGAAAGGGAATGAGGCGGCGAGCGCGAGGAGCAAAGGGAGAAACGGAGACAGAGACAGAGTGGAAGAGGGAGCGAAGGCACACGGTAGGGAGGGTTCGCGACGGATAGAAGCGGCCGACGGAGGGAGGAGGATCGACCTCCCGGTCGAAGGGATGGTGGAAGGATCGGAAGAGGGCGGCGGGTCGCCGGCGATGGTGGCTGAGAAAGGTCGGTGAACCCGGGGTCGATACCCGCAGCAACGCGACCGACCAACCTAACATCCACCCCAGACTCCCTGCCTCCGCCAGCTGATCTACCTGATCTCCCCGATTAAATTGCGCGCACGCACACACAGCCCCTCCCGCGTCCGTTCGTGAATACGTGTACCTACATATGTATGTGTGCGTCGCGCCGCGCCACGCCGCGCCGGTGTGGGCACAATACACGTGCGCCATATCGCAGCAACACCGCGCGCGGCCGATCGCGCACGGTCCACAATGCGATACTTATTCGAGAGAAGATCGCCGAACAGTGAATTTGTGTGTCGGCGGTTTTTAAATCTCGGCGTCGGCCCAAGTCGCCCGGGAGATCGATTTTTTTTAGAAAACACCCTTTGTTACACGGACACGTGTTGTACGCATTTTGTCATTTTGTTCGACGAAAGACGAAATGTTTTTCTACCGAATACACTATACTAGCAGGATATTTGCCTAATTTTATTTATTCGTAAATTTGTTTGATATGTCGATATCACGGTTGTTCACCAAGTTTTTCCTTAAATAATGTATTGATAACATATCATTTCGAGCTATCAGATGATAAACATGTCATTCTATCGAGAATAATATCGCATAGATTTCAATTTGATTCAATACGATTATCGTTTTATTATTTCTTGTTTTACATTTTTTTTATATTTTTTTTTCAAGAGTTTATTCGATATACATGTGTTCAGTTTTTCTAATTTTAAAGTTTGTTCTTCAAGTCCAATCAATTTCTACAGTTTACGATCGAAAAGCGGAAATACTAATTGCTAACAATTAACAATTTTATTTCCCTCATGAAGCACTTTTTATTCTCTGGGCTGCTCTATAATTAGTTTGAAAGTTGATTAAGAAAACTTTGATAGAAGATTGAATAAAAGAGGTCATGTTTTGTAATTTGTGATTTGTTTTTCTAACGTGAAATAGATCGGTAATAATAAAACTTTAATTTAAATGCTGTAAAACAAGATCTCTAACGTGAATCACTGGTTTCTATTTATAATCCTGTATTGTAATTATCGCTTATCGTAAATGCGCTAAAAAGTCGTTGAAAAAAAGGTCTGGATACAGCTTATCAGCATCGTAAATACATGCGGAAGAAAGAATGTATGGTTCGGAGGAGGACAAGGAACGAAGTTATACACGAGTGACCTAGAAACGTTTTCGTAATCGAAGGCAGTATTCGTCGCCTCCAATAATCGACGTTCATTCTTTGCGTTACCATTAGCACATACGTTTCAATAGAATACATAACGATTGATCCTATCATTCGAATACGATGCACGCGACACGCGGCACAATGCCTGCTCCGGAAATCTCTTTCTTCCTCTCTCTCTCTCTTTCTCTTTTTTTTCTCTTCTCGAACCTTACAGATTTATCGACACCCACTGAAGCTTAATAGTCCGCACGAGAATTGAATATGACGTCAACGTCTTAGTCCAATTTTTTTTTTTAGAAAAGCATAATATCTTGCACTTTACAAAAAAAAAACAGGAAAGCAAGGAAATTGGTCATGTTTTAAAACGTGATAATTTTCTAAGGTAATAGACACATTATTTCGCATTACGCGTGTAACGTGCATCGCAGTCAATACGAATATATTTACAATCGGAGTAAGTTCTCCTTACACGCAGCAGCGAAGTGACGCTACAGCAAGGAAATTAATAGAACATGCAAATGAATGTTTTGCAATCCTTTCTCCGTCCCGCTGGGATTAACCGCTCGTCAAGCTCTCGAGCTGGTTTACCATCGTGCTGGTATCTCGCCTCAAGATGCCTTCCATCTCCCGATGGGGAACGGAGAGAAAATAAAGTCGAGGTTTACACCGCGGATGATATCTCGCGGACGATAGAAGCCCGTGTGCTCGAAATCTAAGCAGTCGCGCTATCTTCATTCATTCGGCCGATCGGCCGGCCGGCGAGAGAGAACGTGCCGTCGCCTCGTATTATACTTAAGCGATCATTGGCGAGTGATATAACGCGAGACGTGTCGTCCGCATGCCAGCTTATCACTTGTAAATGTATTATATGGACCAGTGGCGCAAGAAGTCCAACCAACGGGGTCTCTGAACTCCGAGATACGATCTCTCCTACAGCACTATCTATTTATCTGGCTTCCAATGGACGGACACGCATACCTACCTACCGTCTTCTTCTCGCGATCGCATGCATAAATACACGCGTGAGATGGAACGCGCATCGGCGATCAACGTTCACGCATGAACCGCGGTAATCCACATTCGACTGTGGATCACGTAGATTTTAATAATTTTCCCGCACCTCTCCTCGAGACCAATCCAGAATATTGTTGGTTTTTCTTTTTTAATCTTCCTCATTGGAGTTTTTCTTGCTAAAGATTGTTATCCAATACTGATGGAATTTTTATCAACTTTGCTATGCTATATATAATCAATTTCTTACACAATATTGGAATTTAAAAGAATTGGAGCAAGTTATTTGTCACGTATGAACCGCGGTAATCCATATTCGACTGTAGATCACGTAGATTTTAATAATTTTTTCCGCGCCTTGCCTTGCGAACAATCCAAAATAGTTGTTTTTTTTTATCTTTCTCATTGGAGTTTTTGCTAAAGATTATTATCCAATACTGATGGAATTTCAATCAACTTTGCTACAACACATGTAACGAATTTCTTAAACAATATTGGAATTTAAAAGAATTGGAGCATATTATTGTCCTTTGCAACTTTTTAATATATATATATATACTTATCCCCCTGTTTGATAAATTCTTCATCATTTCTTAACAATCTAAAGTAACTTATTGCTTTATATATTTTTTAAACATATCTGTCAGCACTGCGTTATTTTTCTCAGTGTTTACCTCCATCTCGCGGATTCTACATTGTTAGTCGCTGGCGATCAAACACAAAGCGCGCAATGCAGGTCAAACATTCTTTCGTGGAACGTTTCCGGGGATTTGCTCAAATAGGAACAAGCCCCATCGCGTGACAGTTTGCCTCGACAGTTTGCCCGACACGAGAATCGTGTGTATCATACGTCGCATCAATTTTTCCGTTCGTTTGCGTTTGCGAGCATGTGTTGCGTAACAGCGTTGGTTTCGCCGTATCGAATCTGTCGAATTGGAACGTGGATATATCTTAACGCGACACGCTGATGATAATTACCGTATAATGATGATTCGAAATCATTGAACCGGCGCCTTTTACAGCAGCTGTCGTTCGTGTCGCAGATGGCGACAGCAGAAACGCAACGGCCGAATATTTTTTTCACGACTCATTAAACATTTCTTTTATTATGATTGTTTCTCTCATTATGAGGAGCATATTTACACACACACACACACACACACACACACACACACACACACAAACGCAGATTGTTAAACATAATTTCCACGAATAATGTACTTACATAATTTTATCGTAATTGTGACTTTTCGAGCGGAATTTTGTCGGACGATTAATAAATTTCTCACCTGTTTCGTAATAATTGTAAAATTTGCGTAAGATATTACCGATAGATTATTTCACAAAATATATTCATCAATAAGGAAGATGCTTTTTTTATAATTGGAAGTAAAATATTTCTCCGATATACAATCTGATCCCTGTTCGGAGATTATTCAAAGCTATCTACGTAATATCTATCACAGTTGCCGTATTACGTAATAAATTCCAAATGCAATTAACAGTTTTGCGGGTAATTTTAGCTAAATTTATGCGGCATTTGCGCGCTACGATATTTAATCGATCGTGAAACGTTTTCGTTGTTCGCTCGCACCGTGCGTTTCTAGAAAGTTGCTCAACACACACTCGCCGTAGAGTTTCTCCTGCGTCTTTATCGGCCTGTATCAACCTTCGTGAAAAGGCGACGCACTCGCGGTAGAATAGATAAGAGCGCGCCTTAACCCGGCGCATTATCTGTTCCTGTCGAATGCAATTTCTAAGCGTATCGACGCCGCGCAAATTTGGTTGCCGCATCGTCCGTTTAGATAACGAGCCAACGCTTTAAACGAGAGAACTCTTTTCGCGCGATGATAATGAAGGTTCCCTCTCCGTCTCTTTTTTTCTTTCCACGGCGCACCGGTAGAGCGTTTACCTCGTCGATTCCCGGCGACGCGACGTGGCGTTTCCACCTCTCGAGGAACCCGCGAACGTTCAATATTTGCTGTTAGTACAGCAACAACGTTCCGATATTGACGAATATTATCGAATGTCCGAAAAGTGACTGGATCTAATCTGACCAGATGGAAACTATTAAAGAAACGTCGATGGTAGCGTCAACGCGAGATGGAAATCTTGAATTGCGAAGGCAGGGCACTGCTGATATACTATGGATTAACGATAAATATCGATCGCCTTCGGGGGTCTCCTTCTCAACATTCGTGGCGGAGCGAATCGGGCTGGCACATGCCGGCGTGCCGACGTGAGAGAACCGAATTATCCATAAATCATAGTGAATTCAGACGATCGGAATTATTTACGGCGCCCTTAAACGGATGCAGGATTCGCCGAGCTGTATTTCTGTTACCGTACAGCACGAACACGACGGCCATAAAAGATAGCGAGCATCATAAAGCGTTTCGAAGTGCGCTGTCATCGTTATGACTTACCTTTATTTTTGTCCAATGTCTCGACGAGAACTAATCTACAGGATCATTATTGGAGTTTTATTATTATCTCTCTAATGTCTGTTTGATTAATTTTAAACATGACTTCTAATTTGCACGTCGACAAGCACGTCGGCAAATATCGCTAAAAAAAGCTATGAAAATCGTATTGGTTGCTTACAAGTTATTAAAAGAAAAAATGTATTTATTTAAATTTCTGCAGATTTGTAATATCGAATATAAGTAAAGAGCCGCGCTCTTTACTTTATCTTTAAATTCGTGACAGGTACATTAAACGATCGAATTTCTACGTTCTCTCTCGTCCTCGTTAAGCTCTTTCCTTAAATCTTCTTATATTCTTAAACCTCTTAGAACCTTCGTTTAAACTTGCGTCAGAAAGACAAATCGTCTCACTGTTCGCATCGTAAATACATTAAAGAACGAGAACGGGATGTAAAAAGGGATTTTCATAGGCGCACCTTTAAAGCTCGCGCATTCGAGTTCGGCTTTAATCTCGAAAAAGTGCGGCACGCAACCGACCCTCAGGGCGATGCGTGAACGATGAGCAACGGGTCGCGATTGAAGCTGCGCGCCTCTGTGCGCTCCTTCGGACGGGCCGGCTCGTTAAGCGTTGCGAGAGAGGGTCGGATGTGCATCGGCCGGTTAAAATGTGGGGCAGTGCTGCGGCTAACGCACGTCCTTGGTATTCGTGCGGTGCGGCCGAGTCGTAACTGGCCGCGCGCGCATCGTTCCGAATCGCAACGGCACTGCGCCTGCCATCGCATTCCGGCAGATCGGCGCGAACAGGAGCGGTGAACGATTGGCCCTCTTGCCGAAATTCATTCAGCTGAAGAAAAGAAGAAATTATCTTTCCTTCAGAAAAGTCGCGAAACATATGCGATATTTTTTAAAACGACAAACTAGCTATTCGTTCTCCGGATTTATTTATTCTTAATGAACTAATGCCGCGACTTTGTGACTCTTAACGACAGTTCGTTGTCGTTATAATGTCATTGCGCAGCCTTTTTCGCATAATAAAAAGCGCAACGATATTATAACGATATCAAACTGTCGTTAAGAATTACAGAATCGCAGCATAAGTCTTTGTCTTTTTTTTTTGTTTGTACGATGATGGAAAAAAATCTTGTTACATTTATTTATTACTATCCGTCATAATTATCGTGGTGTCTAATTTTAGTCGACACTTTATCTGAGCGTAACGCAACGAAGGGGGCAGAAGACGCCGGATGCGCCGAAGGAGAGCACACTTTTTATCATCGTAAATAAAGTACCGGCGAGAGTTTTACGATGAAACAGTCGATTCGCAGCCGCGGTTGGTCACGCGTGTTCGTCGTCGCTTTTGTGCCGGGGCAATTATCGCGGGTATGTTTGCTCGCGCGTAAATCGCGACAGCGTGCACGGCCCCCGGCGCCGGCGACTGCGAGAGAAGAGTTTGCGCGCGTCTTTGTGATAAAGGCTCGCGGACCTTACGCAGCGGCACGTCGTAATTTAGCCAAGCGCTCGTTCAGCCGCGATCGTTAGCGAGCGTAACACGATTCTTATATCACGTATCGTAACACGCGGACCGCATCTCCGTGCTCGCCAAACGTGAGAAAGACCTCGAGAAGGGAAAGGGAGGATCCGCGATCGAGATTGAGTCTTGCTCACTCGTAGTCATCTTAAACTTTCGATGCAAAACGTTTCCGAGCGATACCAATTTGTCGCGGTCTTGAATTAATCTTTAGCCGTGCAATCTGTAACACGAAGCATACTTTTAAAAAGTAATTCGTTAAAACTTTTCTCTTTCGGTACAATCTAATTACCTAAATGTACGTGATAACTGTAACATTGAATATCTCTTACTGCTATTAAAATTTCATTATCTCTCAACTTTTATCTCATTTAAAAAATATTAATGCTTCGAGAAGTAAAAATTTGTTTCTAGTTTACATTTGCTTCTGCACACGCAGCTCTTTAATTATTCCTGCGAAACTTTTTATTTCATATTTTAAGATTATCTTAAGTTTCTTACTTAATTAAAAATAAATTTTAATATGTAGACAGATTTTGATTTGAATGGAAATAACAAATTGTAAAATATATAATATTCATATGCGAAATTTTAAGACATGATGAGATAAATAGAAGGACTGTAACGAATTGTTCACAATATTCTATATTAATGATATACTTTTATAGAATGAGCTCATTTTTTATCATTATAATTTCCTGTATTATAACTATGTTGTTTGAGAGAGAGATTTGTAAATGAAATTTCACAAAATTTTATAAATTTTTGATGACTTATCCTACATCATCGTATGTAAAACTAAACATGTCTTCGTTATAATTTCAACTTCCTAAAAATATAAAATTGTTGCATAAGCTATTCATTAGTTATTTTTAATATATCTCTATTTATGTCAAATATTAGATGAAGTTGTTATACTCAATATTAAATTAATTGAAGAATATTGTAGACAATATGTAAGATATTAAAATTATCTTCTTTGAGATCAATATTTCATGAAATGAAATGGTCCATATCTTACATCCTTTTTAATTAGTCTAATTTATTAGCAATAAATCCGTCAATATACATATTGCTTCGTGTGTATATAGATGTATGCAATAGATCTACATACAATACGATAAATCTTAGTCGTCTAGTCATTAACTGTAGATCATATCAGCCACATAATACACATGATTATATACTACGACAGTTAATTAATCCTCGGACAAACCGGAGCTATAATTCCCGTTCGTTCAATGTCTAACAACCGAAAGCGGGAACGATAAATTTGATTTCATCCTTTATCGTTGCTCGTAATCAGGTTGACGATAAAGACATCGATAACAGCGTTTGTCGGACGCGTTCCTTACCCGATCGAGGGTTAAGCTTGTACCCGCCTCGATCAACGAACTTCGAATTATTACGGACGACCGGTTTCCCCATCACGCTCGGTTGAGTTACTCCGCGGGCTATTGATGTTATCATCGCCGTCAGATCCGCGCATCGTGCAAACGCGAGTTCACACGCCTCACTTCTGACAATTATGTCAGATTAAGATTACCGGATCCTTTCCTGCATCGTGTTTTCGAGCCAGAAGACCGTCGGCTCGATATCCAATTTTATTCTCCATTAAAATACATTCCCCTTTTTCAGTAAACAACATCCGAATATGTAAAGTTAGATGTGCAAATTTCGCAACCATTCATATTTTAATATGCAAGAAGAAAGAAAACGCACCATTCTCGTGTAAATTTTATATAACTGGGTTATTAACTTTTATCGCACGCGCACGTGTATTTAATTCAAACGCAACGCATGTATTTGATTCTAAAAAGAACAAAAATGTCCACACGTTTCTTTTTAAAGTACATTCAGGTATGCACGCATATCTCGGTATATAATACGTAATAATATAAAAGAAAACGATGTAAAAAAAATATGTTTTCTCTCTCTCTCTCTCTCTCTTTCTCGGATATGGTAACCTTAATCTGCCTATGACCGGCAAGAAGCGTGCAAATTCGCCTCAGGATTGGAAAACCGAGTATTACCCCGTCTCCTTCCGCGCATTGGCAGGCTATCACACGTGCGCCGCGAACAGGATAATTTGTGTCGAACGCGTGACCGTTCTGTCGTCGATTTATGTTCGGAATAGGTTCGCGCTTGATGTTTATCTAAACCGTCGGGGCCGATCTCTCTCCGAGAGAAGCTGGTTTATTGCACCCGTAAATAAGTATCTCTCATGTACGTTACTAGGCTCGTATATCGTATACACATATATACACACACACACACAAACACACACACATATATGCGTAAGCATATGATCTGCTCCGAGAGACTTGGATAGCTGTATGTTAATTCCACTTGTTTTGTATGATTTCAGGTAATGATGGCGACAATCTAGCGTAAAATTAACCGAAATTCAATTCGTCCGACGATGCCAACATTCCTTTCACGCGACATTAGTGAAGGTAGGGCTGCTCCAGCGAGAATTCTGTGTGCTTGAGAACGGAATTCCAGAAGCGTATTCAATTTGATATTCATTAAATGGAATTTTAATTATTTATGTATTACAAGATTTATGAGAATTTGGTTTTTTATGATTTTTCAAAAAATTTTAATTGCACATATATCGAGAGTTGTTTATGCAATATTTCTTTTTGGCTTTTGAATATTCGAAAAGATTGCATAGAATAAAACGCCCATCGCGAATACAAATATATAATTAATAAATTATAATATATCTTTTTTGTTTTTCAAATTGCAAGTTAGTTACTTTGATTGGGCAGGTAGAGTTATATCAGTCCTTAATGTCACCTAGATCTATAAATACATCTTTTATGACTTTCTGCAGAAAATAAGATATACGTGGAATGGAGGAGCCAGAATATTCGAACCTGGTACCCTTCCATTATCAATCACTCGTATTAGCACGAAGCCACGCGTCATCCCCTCTCAATTGCAAAGAAAATAATATTTTTATTCAAATTTATAAATGATAAAGCGGTAACTCTGTTATAACGACTGAAACAAATCTGAGCATTAAAAATTTTAAATGTTAATTGCTATATATCCTTGTATCGGAAATATTTATTATCAGCAACAATTATTCCGTCGACTCGTGCGTATCTCGTTCTGCTTCGTAAATCAGTAAGATGTCGATCGTATTATAAGAAACTCGATACGTGCTGCTGAGCGAACATTATGCGCCATAAATCGATCTAACGGAACCCGGAGTGAAACGATAAAACCAGCAGTGCGCTCTCCCGAGATGTATAATGAAAATTCAGACAGTCCTAAATCCCGTAGCTACAGATATGAATATTCAAGAAGTTAATACGCCTGCGCTACTATTTTAAATCGCGCTATATTTTATTTCACGGCTGATTGATTTAATTTTTCGCGTTGACGCCGAAAAAAAACAAAATTTTTACGTTTAATAGATTTGTAGGCGCATATATTGAACCACGCAATATGAAATTTGCATAACACAACGTAAGAAACGGAACAGGGAGTTAAATCACGTCAGCATAATTGACTTTGCATCAACAGCGTTTTAATAAGCGAATAATAATCTCACATACGTTTGATGCTTAGAGGAATAATCTTCAGTTTCAATATTCATGTGATTTTCATCGATAAATTAAATCGATTATTTATCATTTCCACACTGTATGTGTGTGTGTAAATAAATCCGAAACTTTTTCCAATGCTTATTACTAGTGCAAGTTAATATTATTTCACAATATTCATCCTGCAATTGGCTTCTGAGAATACGAAATGTTGCCTACAAGATCGTAGTACGAGAGAGCTGTTCAGGAATCTTTAACAGAATTCTCTCTTGACCAACTGCATTTTCGTTCAAACACGTGCGTAGACCTCTTTTGGCAGTTCGTTCACCTTCGCTTTTGTGTGTTGTCCCAGTAAAAAGAGCCGCATAAAGGTTAATGAAATGCAAGAGAAACGTCACTCAACATACCGACTGCCTTATGGATTTCGATTAACTTTTACGAAAATCTTGAAGATTATATATCCACTCCGTTGTGTGTAATTAGGAGTCTCGTGATCCCATTTGATCTCCCTTCGTCTCCCCCTCTCGCCTCTTTTCTAACATACCTATTATTATACGTGTACATATATTGATTTCATATTCTCATATATACCGTACATATATGATTCACTAAATACCATTCAACACACCACAATACGGCTCGTCGACATCATAGCGTTGGTAATCGGTGCGGCATCGCGTGTTTAACAACGACGACGACGACGACACACGCACCTGTAAAGCTTCGCCGGGTGTAAGATGACGGGGGATCTTCGGTTTCAGCGGTTGTGCGTCTCGCGGCCGGTGCAACGCGTCGCGGGTTCGTTGAACTCGCGAATGAGTCCGCAGATTACGTATCGATGGCATACAGCATACGTGTTCCCTAGGAAGATCATCAGCGGATTCGCTCGTGTGTCGTACCAAGAGGTTTCCTCATAAGGATGTCAAGGCCGCGACCTAATGGGAGGTCGTTGCCATCGGCGCGTCTTGATCTCCTGCCTCCCGCGAGAACCCCTCTGCTTCTCTCTCCCTCTCCCTCTCTCTCTCATTTTCTTTATGCTGTATCTTTTTCGTGCAATCCACCGTTAACACTATTCGAAATATCTGTGCGGCCGTCATTCTTTGCGCATTCCGAAACGACATAGTCACGCGTCTTCTCTCTCTCGTGTTTATCCTACGTAAGCATATGGCGTCGAGCGAATTTACGACGCCGCCGGCTCGCGCAATGAAAAATCGAAATAATGAATATAATCAAAAATTCCGCTCCTCCATCATTATACGATTACGAAATCGATTTTAACAGACGTATAGATGAAGCTTATATTTGATTTATTATTTTAAGAATGCCGTGCTTCTCGGACGACATTCGAGGGTGCTCGATGCATCACCAGCGCGAAAACGCAAAAAGACAATCGAAACGATACCCAGCAGCGTGACGAAAGGTAAAGACTGGCTTATCTTCGGCATGCACGCTCGCAGGTGTGCTGATATGATTTGCGTTAACGGATTCGTGCCATCATAAATATTCAGCGCGCGTATCCAAGATTTGGTACCGAGTCGTTTTTTTTTTTGTTCACTTTATCAACCGCATCGGTTCCGTGCGGAGAGGGGAGAAAAAAGAGAGAGAGAGGCGCGATAGAGATCGGTGTCAGTGACCCGATCGTCGAATTGTCGACTACGTGGTAACTCGAGCGGGCTTTTAATTAGTCATTAGTCACGCAGCGTCGCGATGCCGCGTCTCTTAATCCGACGCGCCGATAAGAACGCGCTGTAATTAAAAGCCGATAGGTATCGCGTCTCGTACGGCCTATTATACCGTGAGTCATACGATCTTTATCGGTTGTCGTTCCGCGTCGTGGAGGGGACAGACGAACGTACGAGTGCCGCGGGTACGACGGCCGGCGCCGTCGTAAATACGACGGCGGGAGAAGGGTGGCTGCGCGTAGTCCTGATAAGCAAATCGCACGTGATTGTTTTGGCGTTGGATTCGGTTAAAAAGTGAATATCTTCTGTCATGCCCGATAGACGCTGGCGTCAGAATGAGACCCGCTATCTCACGCCAGATTCGAACGACTGCTTCTCGGATCCCACTAGGGTTTTGGTTTTTTTCCAGAGATTATTTCCAACTTACAATATCTTTGTGCTATCAAATACTAGCTCCACATGATACATTTATGATTATATGTTCCTCCATTTTGTTTTGTTATTTGCCTTTTTATTTATTTATTCAAATCTGCTTGTCTTATCACGTATTTTTTTTAGCTGAAAAGTAGAATAAACACAAGTTTAGAAGAATATTTATTAAAGTGAGAAAATAGCTTGTAATAACATGATTTATTATTTACTTTAAATTTTACGAAATTAGGTAACTTTTAGTTCTTTTATAAGTAGCTTTACTTTTTTATGTCTATAAATATAATTTTTGTTATTTGATATAATATGCTTATAACGTTTGACAACTTATATTCTATGAATTTATAAATTTCATCAATACAAATTGGATCAACTTTGATCCTCTTGTGCCAAATATGTAAAATGGATATCAATTAAAATCTTTAAAACTGAATATTGAAAACAAATTTTTCAGAGATGACGATTGTAAAACATGTCACATGTGAAACATCATTGACATTTCATGCTAATATCATGCTAATATCTTAAAATATGTAAAAGGACGAGTGAGTGAAAAAAAACCATGAAAATGATCACAATTGCACGTTTAGAAATGGTAAAAGTAGAAAAACTGCAAATTAGTCAGACCGATCGATGATACTGATTATTTTCAGTGTAGCCAGTTTTCAAGAAGTAACTCGCTTTTGTGTTTTGGCATCAGCGAAGAAGAGAGAAGAACGAATTGCATATAGAGTACAGGATAAGAAAGACGGGAGGGGGAGGGAGGCTAGGCACCCTCGTGCACGCATACAAAATGTCCGAGGGCAACAACCTCCTCTATCTTTGACTAGAAAATGCAGGGTGGAAATAGCGGACGGAGAAGACACGAAAATCGAAAGAACGAAATTATAATTGAATCTTCGAACAGTATCTGTCGTAACTCGTACGCGAATATTAATAATTCGACGAAATAAAATCATTATTAATATGCTGAATATTCTAGTTGTCCTACATATATAATAAAAAAAATCTGCTCTTATTTCCGCAAAGAGCTACATCGATTTTTCAAATAAGGACAACTACATACATATTACATTTGCTATTTAAAGAAATCTCTGGGATTAGAATCTTGTCGAAAGATATGAGTATGTCTGCTCTTTATCAAAATAATTTTCATAAAATCTTCAAAATTTGTATATGTTCCTTGGATATTTTCCTTGGGCAATAAACAAACCTATCTAAATAAAATCCAAATAAAATAATCTTTATTATTGTTTTTTTTTCGTTCTTCTTAATAATACATCATGTCACGCACGTGCGCTTGGTGCCGAAGGAAAGCAGTGTGCGTATCTCAGTCGCGCGGTTTTTTCTACGAGTGGGGCTGTTTTATAGCATCCTCCTCCGTCGAATCGTGTTTATGGGCTTGAGAATCTACGGCAGATAGATGGATGTTAGATACCAAGTGTATTTTGCTCTCAATGTCAAGCAAAGGCGCAAGGACCCCGTCGTCGGAGTCCTGGCCGACGCGGCGCGGCAGAGGCTAAAGGCCTCGCGAGCCCGCGCAATACGCAGACGGAGTCATAAAGCGCTTTATATTCCTGCTTTCCCCTCTCCCTCTCTCGCAAACTCTGGTAAACTGTACGCGAGTTCTCTGTACGCGTGCCCGAAAGCAAGTAATAAAAGCTCTGAGTTAGCACGGCCGTGTCTGAGAGTAACGCCTCTGACAATTGTTTCTACCTTGCGGTCGTGTCAACGTTCGTTTTGTTCTCTTTCTCTCTCTCTCTCCTTCTGTTCCCCTCTCCTCTCTCTTTCTCTTCTTGTCTGTAAGTTAACCCTCTCACGCCCCTTGTACCAGCTACATCAATCGCGCCAAATACTACTTCGTACCTTGTCCGACTCGACAACAGATAATTTATTCGTAGAGCAAACATATTTACCATCTTCTGCGACGAGCGCGAAGAGAGAAATCCGTGCAGACTTGTCTCGCAAATGAGTTAGCTGTTGTTGGCGCAACAAATCAACGAATGTTAGGAAAACGGAGAGAATCTTGGCTTGAATTTTTCCTGAAACTTGCATCGAAAATTTTCGACTAGATATCAATTGATAAGTAGATATCTGAGAAATGAAAGTAAATGCTGTAACTATTGCAATGATACTACTTATGATTACATTACTTTAAAACCTCGAAACCCCGGTTTCACAACTTAATCATATAATTTTAGAAACTTTACAAATTTGAAATTTGAAGAAATTTCGAACCGATAAAGAAAATTATTTGAAAACATAATGTGAATTAAAAGGAATGTAATATGAATCTTGATAATTGATTCTTAGACTCAGAAAAAAAACTGGCCAAATGATACTAATTAATGAACTGAAAAAAATGCAATTTCTAGTGTCTAAATTCTCGAAGCGATTATAGCTTTCAGTTATCTCGCATGAATGAGTAATTGTATTTTCATACATGATACAAATCATATATGCAAGCACTAAAATTTTATGTGTTTAATATACCGAAATAGATAGAGCAACATCTTTTTTTTAAATGATATTGATCGATACTCTTCAAAGTAAAATAATTACTAAGCAAACTTCTAAAATTTTATATTACATCGCTATTTTCTCGCGGTATGAAGTATTAAACCGTATATGATTAATTAATTCTTATGAAGATATGGATCTTATCTGGATTACGATAATCGACATGATTCAAGCGATCCCTCGAATGCGAATGGAAAAACGGACATGCTCACAGTCGAGCTTATGTCATCCTGCGACTCGCTTTATGCACAAAAGTTGCATTCACAATCAGATTCGCTTAAGTTTACGATGCGGACGCGAATCGAATCTGCGATACTTCACTATCTACGCGAACTTTATGCGTAAAGCAACGGATTCGCGTCTCCTCGAGACTGGAATCCGCGCAATTTCCGCGGCGAGCAGTAATTCTATCGAAGACACGCGCAGATTCATAACGCACGGTTGCAAAATGCATTGCACCTTTGAACGATCCTCGGACTCACGGAGAGACGCACGCACTACGAAGTGAAAGTAACATTCTAGACACGTGATGCGGTATCGCGCTGCAAAAGGAAGAAGAAAAAAAATACTCGCGCACCTGTGTGCGCATCAAACGCATGTGCACGTGCGTGTGCGCGCGCGCGCGCGCGCGCGAACGTCACAATGCTGTCTAGCCACAACTGGCACGCGTTTTCTTTTTCTTTTTCCAAAGGTAGCTGCTTATTTTTATTATCAAGAATATTGCTTGGCGTTGCAACGCGTTGTTCTTATCACATCTGTGCAGATAAATCCAGTTTTCTTTTATATGTGCATTTTTTAGAATTTTTTAATATTGTTGTCTAATTCATGAAAACGTTCCAAATTATAATCTGCGTTACTTAGCATCATTTTTTAACGAAATACCAAAGATGAACGAATTTCTTGTAATAAACGTGACTGTATTTCTTAATATTTCTAATATATGTGGTTCTTATATACGAATAATCTTCACCTTCGTGCGCGAGATATTATTAGTGTTTAGGACAACGTGACTTGAAACAAACGAAGTCACTAGAAGGACAGATATCTTTTGAAATCGAGACAATCATTAGCTAGCTTTCTCGAAATTGAGACGTGTAGCCGAGAACTTTGCGATGCTACAATTGTAATTATAAAACTTAAAAGAAAATGCTTCTCATTTTTGTTCACTTTGCTCGCGCAATCGTTAATGATCCCTGTAATCATTTATTGTGGAGCAATTAACAAGTCTCAATATATATTTATTGTATAAAAGTGAATTATCTAACAGATAGATATTAAATTGCTTTAAATTATTGAAAATAATATTAGGAGCTATGAAATCTTTCTACTTTATTCACAATTATTGAGATCAATCAAATTGATCAAAGTCGAATAATTTCTCGAATAATTTATCATAAGTCTCTTTCTCTCTTGATTTGCATCTTCACGTACAATGCATATATGGAGTGTGTGTGAGTGTATGGAGGAGTTTTCTCTAGATATTTTATTACATGAGCGAATTTATTTCGGATACTTCAGTGACCTTAACGACACATATTTTGTGAACATCCCCAGTTGTTAGTGGCACGCATGGTCATGCGTACGTGCGCGTTGCATTTAACGGGTGTCGGCGCGCGATGAAGGAGCGTGGAAAAGGAAAGATAGAGCGCGAAGCACAGAGGAGAGCGAGGGGGGGGATACGTATATACACGTTGCCGTCCTCGACATAGTCGGCGGTGGTAACGTGACGGTGGCGTCGTCGTTGCCGTCGTCGTCACCGACGACGGAGGCGATCTCCGAGAACGGTGAACGGTGGGGCGAGAAGAAAAAAGAGAGACGACGGATCGGAAAAGGGAGCGACGTGCTGCAGAAGCGGTGGAAGAGTAACGGAGGGATGAACGGTGGGGTCAATACACCCGTAATCTCGCTGAAATGCACTTGGGTGCAACCGCGTGCCGAAGCACGTTGCTATCGTCGTGCTACGTTAGAGGAAGAGAGAGAGAGAGAGAGAGAGAGGGAGAGAGCTGAAAGAACTTTACCGTGCCAGAAATAGAATTATTCACGAATAAATATCGATGATCTCCTTTCAGCGATCAAGGGATGTTTCAATTATATGGGTCAATAATTTTAATAATTTATTGTCATTAGCCGTAGATATTTTTGATAATGGATATTTTTAACAAAGAGAAGGATACNGATGAAAAATTATTTTAGTGTGATTAAGATATACAAGTATACAGATAATGTGTATATATATATATATATATATATATATGAAATATAATATTCATATTGTCATATTCATATAATATTTTGTGCTTTTCGCGATATAACATTTTTTTATATCGTTCCATACATCTAGCATCTAGTTTCAATAGCGCACTGTTATACTGTTGTATCGTCGATGATAATAAAAGAAAATATTTTTAAGACATTAGCAAAAGATTATGAAAATGATAATGAAAATGATAAATGATTATGAAAATTGCGAATTGCAAAAAAATAGAACACTTGTGTCATTCATATTATTGTCATGAATCAAAGTTTTGAATCAATATTTCAATATTTATTTTGAATACAATTGATATATAATATTTCTAACGATAATTATGTTTAACATAATGATGCATACAGTTAAGTTAATCATTTTTATTGTTAGAAATATTATAAAATTATGGTCGAGGCCAAAAGTAACTATACTTTCCTTTCAGTGATTTTCTTTAATGATTTTGGATCGAAGCTTGTGAGAAATGTGAATCTTTCATTTACACAACCTCTTCTCGCGGGATTAATCACGCGGAATACTTCGAGTGAAAATGAGATAGACGGGCGGAAAAGAAAAGCGCGCGCCACTCGCACATTTCCGCGAGACATTAGAATCCATCACGCGATAACGCGCGCGCTCCTTGTCATCCTCGTCGAGTCGGATTCTCTGTGAAATTAGAAAGTAGCGCGCGAGCAAGACAGCTTCGTACATTCGCGAATATCAAAATTAGTTACATACGCATATACACGTCGACCGCGATTACCATTGATCCCCTGATCAGCTCGTGTACGCACGATTGTATCTTACCAGCGGCGCATAAATCGTCGTATCCCAGATAAGGCGGGCGCGCGTTTCTCGTTACTTCTTTCGCCCGTACAAGAAAACAGCCGCGCGCGTTATTCGTCCGTGTGAGATGAGGAGCGTGCGATGTATCGTCATCTCGTCGCGCCTATCCGTCGCAACCTAGTTTATCGCGATATTTATAACGATCCTTTCAGCGTTTCAACCGGCTGCCTTTCGAAGGTCGCTTAACCCTGGAACGGAAACAAGCATGCGACCGATGCATTAAGCAAGACGGAATTTAATTTTTTCAAGCGTGTTCTTTTAATTTCTTATAAACTTGGTACACTTTTCGAGAAGCCTTTCGCTTCCTTCGGTCATTCGATAAATAGCGAAGAAAGATATGCGTAGTATATGCATATACTGAAAAAAAATTCTGGTTAAAAACTTGTAGGCGTGATCAAATATTCTGATTATTATAATAGGAATTCTGGTTATTGTAAGTTACAAAGTATAGAGTTCTGGAATTCTGATTATTATAAGTTAAAAAGTATAGAGTTCTATTATAATAACCAGAATATTTGATCAATCCTACAAAATTTTCTGATTCGTCCGTTTTTAACCAGAATTTCTTTCAGTGTAGAAAAGTGTAGAAAAGTTACACCGGAGTAATTTGAATAACGGGGAAAATTGGATAATAGTGAGCCTTTGCGCAAATATAAGGAAAAACACGGAACGCTGTGTTTTATATTTGAGGTTGGAAACAAGGAGGATACTGTTAGTCTATATGGCGTCCCGTGTTTTCCTTATATTTGCGCAAATGCTCACTATTGTCCAATTTTCCCCGCCATTCAAATTACCCCGCTTTATCCTACAACATGTGATGCTTTCTGATTAAAAAAATCGATATCCGATTAAATTTTGAGCATCCCTGTTATCGCGCCCAACATTATCGCCACTAACTCCAGAATTGAATGCTGGGACAGATGCAACCGTTCAAAGCTGAACATCCCGCATTCCGCTGCGGCTTTTACCACTTTCTCGTTTTTACCACTTTCCTGCATTGGTACTCAGAGCGAGCGAACGAACGAACGTACAGACAGACGGTCGTTCATGTCGATGTGCACAAAGCTGCACTTCCGAGTCGGGAACCTGTTTTGTTTCGTTCGCTCGCGACACTTTTTTGCGCTTAACAATTAAACCGGTGCCACAGTTGCGCGACCACGTCGTCGTGAGGATTGCTATTCTGTTATCGGTCGGACGTTTTTCTCTCGTCTCGTCTAAACCAGTAAGTTGGATGACCGGACCGACGTCGATTCTTCGTCGCATTATAACGACACGGAAATATCGCTAGACGACGCGTGCTCGATAATCGGGTCGATTCGCGACGATAAAATCTGTAAATAAGTGGGCACAATTAAATTTTAACGTCGCAATTAGAACATGCCGCACGTATTCTGTCAGATATCGCGGTGCATTGGAACTTCACACAGGCTAATATGATCTTCGTGAACTCCGCGACGTGATGTTAAGCAATTTCTGTCGTACGTTTATCGGATTTTCTTGGGCTAGGATCGATACGGCTCGCTTCGGCACGCAGATATGGAGCTTGTGCAATATCTTGAGCAACATTTGTCTTTCAGTAGCGTTTTTTCGTTTCGCGCCGACGATAAATGTATGCGTGGATTATTCCAATTATCATATTTTCCATTTATGCAAGGATCTTACTCCTTGATGCAAATCGATGGAAAATAACTCATGATAGAATGAATGATTTATCATATATGAATGATTAATCAATAATTAATCAGACAGATCAAATACGGCATATTGGTAATACAGATAATTTGCAATTTTAGTTATTTTCTGAAGCAGAAGCTTTACAGAATATTACGGCAATTATGATGAAATGGAATTTTGACGTCATTAGTTGTCACGGTGTTATTCATCTTCTTTCAGTCTCCCTTTGAGAGGTAAATCGATAGAGGTACATAAAGATAATTCAATTCACGAAGCAGTTGATCTAGATAGATTCAATCTCCACCATTTTCTGGCAGGAAATACGATGTATACGACGTATAAATCGAGCGAGGTAATATTTCTTGTCAAAACTCGGAACGATTTTTTTCAAGCATCCAAGCTGAACTGAACGGCATAATTTCGCAGTTTTCTAAAGTTTTTAGCCCCAAACATGTTCCTGACGAAGTTCCGAGAGAGTTGAGAACCTCGAGAAATAAAAAATTCATTTAAAATTACCGGAAGGGACCAGATTTCTCCATTATTTACTCATTCCCCTCGAAGTTTTATTCAATTCAGATACCTTCCGTTTCAATCAATCGCGATTCAAGCATCCAATTCGAAAGTACGACTCAGGAATCACCGATTTTCGAGAAGAAATCGTTCCCTTTTTCCGTTGAAATCGTCCTGTCCGTAAAATCGATCGGTTATCCTGGTGTTTACCATCTCGATAAACGACAGTCCCGAATGCGGACGCGTCGAAGAATCGCTCGGTAACTTTTGAAAGAGAAGACAAAGAGAGCGGATAATTCGGCGTGCTTCGCTCGTGTGCCTTGCGCTCTCGGTTGCTACACGCGACTTTGCCCGTTCACGTGCGGCGAAGTGACCGTGCCTCGCACCAGCGCGGCGCGGCGTGTGCCTCGAACGAGGTATCCAGGCTGACACCCACGCCGAACGTTTTCTGGGCCGAAAAATCGCTCGCGCGCACCGTGGCCATTCACTTCCGCGTGCCCTGCCGTCGCCGCCGCTCGCTCGTTCTCCGATTCGTGCATGCAGTCCGCGGCTCTCCAATGCAAACGCCGACGACGATTGCAGTCGGACCGGCCCCGGGGTTCCGGGTCGGTTTTTCGCCCTGGAAACGTCGCGATTGTCGAGGCCCGGCCTGGTCGAGCGAGGCGTGACCGGTTGTCTGCTTCTTTTTTTCCCCCCTCATTTTCTTCTCGTCTCTCTTTCGCCTCTCTTCCTCTCCCGCGACTCTCTTTCCCTTCCGTCGCTCTCTATTCTCCCGACTCTGCACTTCTCCTCGTGCACGCACGAGACTCGTACAGCATCCACGTTTCGGCTCGTTTCGGCTCGGACATTATCATCTATGCTATAATTTTACGCCCTCCGTTCTCTTTCTCTCTTTCTGCCTCTCCATGTCAAACTGGGTGAACGATAATTTCAGGTTTTCGATGTCAAACGAACGATTCTATTACTTATTTCTTCAGACTTTATTATCACCGGGCGGCTTTAAATTTATAGGAATCTATGCTCCTTTCGTATTTCGCCTTTCGTTTCTAATGATCTCGTATTCGAAAAGGACACCCCGACCAAACTGAGAAAAGTTAACTTGTCAAAAAGTTCGTTTTTTTTTTACTTACAATTAGTTTATATTTTCGATGACATGTATCCTTTATATGTTCAGAAATATGTATTTTACAATAAAAAGTTATATGTACAATTCCGTTGTGCAGTGAACTCTATTGTTCCAAAGCGGAAAACGATATTATATATTTGAACAATTGATTTTTTTTTCATATAACGGTAATGTAGCATGTCAGAGCGCATTATTTGTTATTCAATATTTCACTAGCAGAATAAAATATAGATAAAAATAATTTCCCTACGCCGAAGGTACATCGCGTATCACGAAATACAGTGACTGATGAACGAGAGAAAGCACGATTACGTAAACTGACGTGTCAAATATACAATATTTCCTTCCCTTCATTGCACGTCTCTCGATCAATCGCGCGTTTGATTAAATCGGCGTTTGAACGATTTTCCTCAAGTGTACGCAATATCTGTCGCAATGTTTAGATAAAGTAAACATACTAAACGAATAAAATACATAATTTGAAATGCAAAATTTCCTGGCAGAAAATTATTATCGATTCGTGCGTTGATTCGAGAGCAACTGTAACGGCCGGAAGGCGGCAGCGTGAGTTTCGAAAGTTCGTACGGCGAAAAAGTATAGATGTGATAATTCGAGAGTAAACGGTACCGGGGCGGTGGGCGAAGCCTCCACAGCTTCAGGGAAGCTCTGAAAACCGCGTGGAACGACATTGTGAAAATAAACGCGAATGCGTATGCAGATTCAAAGGAATCCCGCGTGTGTACGCTTCCGCGTGTCGGGACGGTTTAACGTAACGTATGCGTTAGGGCGAACGGACAATGGTCACCCTGTCCGATAGCCGGACGGTAAGCAATCGGTGGACGCCTACGAGCGTATACGTACTCCAACAGTCGTTTCGCGTCTGACAGATCGTTCCCCATTACTCTCCGATTACCGGAGTGTGACGACGGCAAAATCGTCCCATATTCTATGATCATGTTTCCGCGGGGTTGTCGCGCCGAAATAACGATCGGCGTAATGCGTCGCGTTTCGTAGAAATCGGTGGCAACGGCCGGTAACGGTATCCCGATGCGAGCCCTGACGCGGATCTTTCCGATCTCGTTTTCGGGGACCCGCGGTACCGAAATTATCCGCAGCCCGAAATGTCCCTAAAATCCCTCCGTATTCGCGTAAAGATTTCAAGTTTATATGAATAAAGGTTCTACATTGTTAAACTCGTAGTGTCAAATTATACTCAATTTATACTCATTTAAAAAAAAAAATTATACTCAAATTATACTCAATTTATACTCATTTTTAACTATTCCATAGGTCGCCACTGCTCCTACTCAATATTTCATTAATGTCATTAATTTTGACTAAAAGAAAGGTAAAATTTTGACTAACATGGAAGTCAAATGAGATAAAATTAGTGATATATTGAGTAAGGTTTACTCAATATGTCACTAATTTTATCTCATTGTTTTAATCAAATTAACCGAATACCGAGTAGGAGCAGTGGCAACCCATAGGAGTTTACAGTGTACGCTTATGTGAATCGCCCACATTTTTTTGTTTTGATCCGCAAGTGGAATCCGCGGAATTTAATGTCGCGATAAATAAAAGTAATTACATCGGTCGGCGTATCAATCAATATTGTGTGTGCACGATATGGCGGTAAGACATCCGGCGTCTAATGGCATCGTCGTAGAGATCGTTTCGCGACAAGACGCTTCCGCTGCGCGGCTCCTCGCGACGTTAACTCTCCTCGCGATTCCTTAATTACACTCGTACGTTCTCCATCTCTCGCCGCGTCGGTTCGCGCGCCATCCGTCCATCCATCCGTCCGTCCGTCCGTCCGTCCGTTCGTCTGTCTGTCCGTCCAAGGGAGCCTTTATTGAACGCGCCACATTATCTGGAAATGTTCGCCCTCGCGTTAAATCACGGCCCATTAATCATTAACCCCTCCCCCTCACTCTCCTTCTCTCCCCGCTCCAGTCGCGGTCGGTCGTGGATTCCCGGGAATATTCCACAACGAAGTATGCGATGTACGCCGATGAGAGGGCAAAGAGGAGAGGGAGAGAGAGAGAGAGAGAGAGAAGAGAGCAGAGAGACGAGCATAGTTGGACATACGCGATTAAGAAGGCGCGGTTTCCTGCTGCCGGTCTTTATAGGAGATTAATCACGGCCTTAGGAGAGCCGTGTTTACAACGTGAGGAGAAGGGGCTGGGAGGAGGGCTCGCATAAAGGACCGCTTACATAAATACTCGCGCTCGTCATTAGCGTCGTAATAATTAACCGTCACTTTCGTAATACGAAAGCAATCCGCGAACCTAACAGCCACACACGTCTCTCGCGACCGCGGTACCGCCGCGCGTTTTCTGACCTAGTGAACGAACAAATTGTAAGGGCAAGAGGGAAGATGGGGACGGAGAGATATATATCAGGCGGATAAGAGACGCGTGTTAATGTACCGGCGAAAAGTCCTAGCAGGTACACCGTGAGAGAGCGCGTACGATCGCACGTATGTATACGTACGTGCACACGCGCGCATTACGACGCATCGTAAATACACCAAGATAGATCGAAACGCTGATTCGAATGTATCCGCTTTGCGAAATACTTCGTGCGGCTTTGTCCGCGTGTCGATTTTACATGGAAATCGTGAAATTCAAGGAAGTAACGGGGCATCGCCGGGTCAACGAAAAATTTATTACTCTCTCTCTCTCTCTCTCTCTCTCTCTCTCACGTGCTCCCGTTGAACTCGCGTCGAGATGATTTTCTCGCGGCCTGCGGGGCCGCGATCAGTCGCATAAGCACAAAAACAAAAAGGTAAAGAAAAAGATCCGTGCGAACTGTTACGCGCGCGCGTCTCTGTGCCGCTCCTCGCGGTCTACAACTTATTGTTACAGTGAAACTTCAAGTACAAGTTTCTTTTTTTTTTTACGGTACGCCGCGGTCACAATTAACCACCGCGACGAAGCGGATAAACGCGTGACATCCGCGATTCCGCGATTAACCAGGTGCGGTTTCCGGCTAGCTGAGCTCATTAACGATTGATTGCATCCTTTGGGAAAGGTAATTCGAGAAACTCTATTCTTATGCGCATCTCTCGCGAGAGACGATATCTCGCAACGCGCCGAAGTATGCCGATCGTATCGCTCTCGGTGTACGTCTTCGACGATAATATATGCGTATAATATATATATATATATATGCTTTTTTGCTTTTTACTTAATATAATCTCAGATAAATCCTAGTCTCGAAGAACGATGTCGTAAAATAAACTCTCGAGCCATTATTCACAATATATTTACATTATTAGTAGTACAGTATTATACAGTCTGATTGTTTTTAGAAAGCAACATTTTTTTTACAAGGCAAGTTGAATTTGAAATTATCTTGCAAATAAGTATTTAAATATTTTCTTTCGATTTAGAAAAAAAAAAAACATTTTATGACACATCTATTAATCGATATTTGCGCTTTTAGAATTAACGATTGTATGAAGAAATATTACAAGGATATGTTGCATATAATATCATAAATTTATATTAATACAACATTATTCTAGAACAAAGATATAGTGTACGTCTCGTTACTATCTTCGTTCTTTATTTTATTTTTTCTCTTGCACGAGTTACTGTCACATTATAAAACACAAATTATGCTTATATATACTTCGTGATAATTATTCATCTGGACGTTATCATTTGAAAGTCATGTCACTGTTACGAGTTGTCGCGAGGCGATCTGCGCGCGTTCCGTAGTTCGCATCGCATACAGAATTAACAAGACGATTAACGAGAAGAATTGGGTCAGTTTCGCCAAGTCGATCGCGCGCGGCGATTTTCCATTCTCCTCCTCCGTCATCCCGACACGAGCTATTAAGTTTTGAAACAGGGTAGTCATTGAACTCCTCGTCGAAGATAGAACTCTCGCGTGCCCCATACGCTGCGTGCGTGCGTGCCGCGAGTGTGGTATATTCTTGGATGACACGCGTTTTAGATTCAGGCGATTTGCGCGCGCGAATGAAGCAGAGCACAGATGCGTCCGCGCTGCAACGCGAGCGTAACGTGGAGATACGAAACCTGTGGAAATATCAATTATGCAGAACGCTCGACGCACACGCTGCCGTGCGAGCTACGAAGATGCTCTTAACCCAGCAGATTCTCGCGAAACGAAATGGCATCCCGATTCGAAGCCCGAGATTCTTGCTTATTATCGAAATTTCTAAAAAAAAACCCGTGCGGATGTTTTCGCCTGATCTCGCACGACATTCGGAAATATACCAGACGTAAATATAATCGTTTACGTTTGGTAAAGATGAGCCCGTATTTATAAAGTATCTCTCAGCTGTTGAAGTGTAAATAGATATTAATAACTAAGCTCGTCAAACCGGAAAATATGCTAACTATACTAATACACTGCGCTCACATAAAAGACATTCAAGTAGTGGTTTAAACGAAGTTTAAACGAAGTTTAGAAGATAAGCCATTCCGTGCATGTGTCTCATATAGTTTATTCTTTAAAAATGCTACATTTTTACACGTATTAGTATTCAACAACAATCTTGTCGATTCTACAAGTTCTGATTCGATCTAACAGACTTCTTTTATGTCTGTCTCTTGCTTTTGATTTTAAAATACGTAAACTATCTTGACACTTGAACGACATTTCGTTTTTACATACATTTCCAATTCAACACCAGCGTCTTGGTAAGCACGGCTTACGTGAACGTGCATCCAGAAGCACTAAGTTAAAAAAAAAAAGAGGAGGAAATTGTACAGCCAGGTGCCGCGTTGACTGATTGTTCGCTCATAAAATATTTCATCGTCGCGCATATGCATTTTCTTTTCATTTCCTCTCCGTGACCTTAAAGGAAACCACGGTAGAAAGCCACGGCGCGCGCGTCTCTTTAAAAAGTGCATCCCGTGAGCGCATCGGGGATTAGGAACGGACTTTCACGCGCGCGGATATTTTCTCCGCGATTCCTTAATGCATAATCTACGCGGTGCTAATCGATACTCTCCTTGTTGGAAGTCTCTAACTCGTACGCTATCTCGGCGAATCGCCACATTCTCTTCTCCCAGAATGATGTCTTTAATTAAAATATTCAATTTCTAGATAAGTATAGAGAAATATATACGGGAAGAAAATATATGGGGGAAATTCGGGTCGGCCGACGAGAATCACAGCTGTCTGCTTTCGTTCGTCGATTTCTGATCCGCTGATAGATCCATTTGCGAACTCTTGCCTCTCTTGCATGTTTACGTAAGCGCTGTTATCCTTTCCATGAATTTCCCTCTTCCAACATGTTTGATAATCAGGATAAATTAAGGTCCTGTTGAAACTAAAGCCTGCTTGAAATTTATGGACGAAATTTATGCGATTGAATATTATTCATTTGCATTTCATCTTACTTTGTAAAATTATTTGTCAATGACTTATTACTTCGTACTTAAACGTGCAACGTCCATTCCGGCTCCATTTTAATGCTCATTCAATTTCTGATGTTAAATACGTCAAGTTAAAAAGAGTTACTCAGCACTCAGTTTCCTCTGAATTTTTTATATCTTCCCATCTCTCGTATTCGTGCATCTTTGCCATTTTACGATGGTAAATGTGTATACAAATCCCATCTCGTTGCTTGCTAGGTACTATTCACTCCTATTCATATTCCGCGGAGCATGTTGGCCTAATTTTGTATCTTATTCGCCCAGTACAAAGATCAGCTTTGATGACATCATGAAAAATCTGTCGATTACATTCAGCATTGATATTGTGACTAATTAATTTTAAATTGTATTTATTTAATATAAAGATCATGCGCGAGGTTATCAAAGACGGAAGATTAGCCGAACCATATTTACGCTAAACGCGGTAAGAATATATAATTATAATAAGTGTAACTGTAATTTATAATAATTTATTAATTAGTCTATAATTTTCTATTAACTAATTTCTACCTACTTCTCACTTAAGAAAGTTTTTTTCCTTTAATACAATAGAAGTTAAAATAAGAAAGAATTCTCACGTGGAAACCACCGATCCATATAACGATGTTGAAATAAGTATAAAATATTCAGTTGTTGCGTATATCATATTTAAAACGATGACATAATCTACAATCAGAAATCAGCGAACCGGAGAACGTTATTTCACATACGTGTAATCACGTAAATCTTTTCAAAATATAATAAACAACAATACCCATAAGTAATATTAGAATTTTACAATAGCAATTGTTTAAATCACGCTTTAAACCACGTTAACGCACGTTTTATTCGCTCGTTAAAAAATTTGCTCGACACAATTTTTCTAAAAATCGCCAGCAACGTACTCGATTGCTCGAATTTATTATTTCTACGTAATACGGCACGATAATGATATTTCCTAATGGCACGTGAAAATCGCCAAGTTGACGGCGTGAAATCAAAGGCGTGATATCGCGCGGCACCACCCACGGTTACGGCGGACTTTTTTTTATCAGCTCGCACGCTCGACCGATCGCCGCGTGCGGTGTGATAGCGCTCGTCGAGGGTCCGTTTTCTCGATCGACGCACCGACGAACGACGAGGAAGTAACACGCACGGTTGTTTGTATACAGGGTGTGTCGCGCAGTGTCGAATCCCACCGTAAACCACTTCTGCGTAGAGAGAGACTCTTCAAGATCGAGAATTCAGAAACAACTATGTCACTTCCTGACAAGTAAAGTTCTTAGGTAACATTAGGATGCAAATTGAAATTCCTCTGCGAGGTAAAGTCGCGAGGAGCGAAGTTTAGCCAGTTATCCGCAAATTCCGCGATCTAATACGCAAAGTTCTCTTTAAAGTCCGAGTCTTACGCAACTCGAACGCTGCTCGTTAGCCCGCCAGGTTTTCTCGTCGGCGGATTCGGGGAAAACGCGCAATTTCCGCGTCGGCGGGACGACGGGAACGTCAAGTCGCAGACGACTCTAAGACGTTTGCAACTGAAAAGGAAATATTTGCGCTGTCTCACTTGTGCTGTTTGGGCAAAGACTCGCCTAATTTCCGTTTGTGCGACGGTTCACCAAACACCCTGTATATGTATGCATATGCGGCACGAGGTCAACGGCACGTTGAAAAACAACCGCGCGCTCGCGGCAAGGCGCGCGTATGTATACATGAGTGTGCACATGCACGCGATGTATGTACGCGTACGTACGTGTATGCACGGGTAACGTCCGACGGTCTCGTCGGCCTGAATGGGAACGGTACCGTTTTCGAATTCCCTTTTGCCTGTCGCGCTCCAGTGCGGCCCTATACGAGAAAGCGCATTGGGCAAGCCGAAATCAATTTCCAGTTAGACATGACGCGTACGGGAGGTGTCTCGCACCAAGCCCCTAGCTTTCACTCATAAATATTAGAAACTGAACTCAGAAAAATTAGAAACTAAAATAATCGAAAGAATCTGAAAGGACGCTGCACATTTAGCCGTCAGCGCCAACTTCCTAATTAATTCGCTGTTTCCTTTAATTATAATAGTTACCAAAAATGGAAAGATATTTGGCGGAAATATTGACGGGATTAGCGTGTTTCACTTACTCCGAAGTTTATATATTAAATTGTTTTGATTACACTGAAAAAAGATTATGGTTAAAGACGGACGAATCAGAAAATCTTGTAGGATTGATCAAATATTCTGGTTATTATAATAGGAATTTCTTAATGATTATTATAATAGGAATTATTATAAGTTATAAACCTTTGACTTCTATTATGAAAATCTTGTAGATTGATCAAATATTCTGGTTATTATTATAAGTTATAAACTGTTGAGTTCTATTATTGTATAATAACCAGAATATTTGATCAATCCTACAAGATTTCTCTGATTCGTCTGTTTTTAACTTTTTTTCAGTGTATGTATGTACTTTCGTGATGGCGGTACTCATGGAGCGTTATTGAAACGGTTTCAGTGAAATAATGATACGAAGCGATGATATTTATGGCAGGAGGGACTGTGTTTGTACGCTCTTATGTTCTTTATTCCGCGTATGATTTCTTACGAGTTGAACGATCGACTCAGCCGCTTTCAACGTCAGAGATTTTCCGGGTCAATATTTATCTTTGCAGAGACGTCGTCAAGATATATCTCGATTGTTACACTTCGCCGCGGGCGACTTTGTCAATTGTGCCCGCGGCGAGAGAGCCGTCCGTTGTTTCGAATGAAATCGGTTTCCCGTGACGCGTAAAGCGCCTTGGGCTTAAGTGCATTTAATTAAGGTCGAATGAGAGTATCCGACGAGTATGCGCGTGGCCGGCGAATGCGCCAGGAGGAAGAAAAAGCAGAACGGGCCGCACCGAAAATGATCGAGCGCCGTTGCGGCGCCGTAAATTACGGTTAGGGATTAAATACCGTTACGAGGAGTCCTTTAGTACTTCACGTGCGCGCGACTTACGCCGTGCGGGAGAGGAAGCGGCTGCTTACTCAACAATCTCGCTTCCAGAAGGACCGCAGAAGGAACGGTGGCGGAGACGATCGCGCACGGGCGGACGGACGTGTTGGGTCGACTCAAAAGGGGGACTCGAAGAGAGACGGAGAAAGATTTCGTGACCGATAGAGAGAGAGAGAGAGAGAGAGGGAGGAGAGGAGGGAGAAGGGCAGGGAGGCGGGAGAAAGAGAATTTTTCACCGTGCGGTGAAACCGTCCCCCGCCGAGGAGACCGATCGACTTTCCGTGCGACGACCCGCGCGCGCGACGGCTCTCAGCGCGAACACGCACGACGCCGACGCTGAGACGCCGCGCCGGCGATCTGTCGCGCTGACTCGGCGATGCTCGCTGCACACAATGGTTAATTGAATCTTCGTCGGAGGAGCGATCGCCGTGCTCGTGAATGTCACGCAACTCCACCAGAATGTAACAAAAGCGTAAGATACCTACGCGAGGGGTTTCGAAACCTGTATTTAAGGCGGAATTAGCGGGGGCGGGTGTATTGAAAATGGACGATAATCGTAAAACTTGTTCGTATATTTTTCTCCTCCCTGTTGCATTATTATTAAAAATGTATATGAAGCGTTTTCTTTGGCGAAGGAGAGAAGTAGAAAAAAAAAAATTATCGTCCTAGATTCATTTCAGACAAGTTGAAAGTGTTGTTTAAGATTGAAACTTTTTCCCAAGAAGTATTTTATTTTTTACTTTGCATGCTTGAGATTGCAAGACCTTCGAGTGTATCCAGGATTGATAATTCTGCGATACCTTTTGATATATTCAAGTTTTCCTGTTACGAGCTTGTAATATGAGAAATTATTCGGAATATATCGTGTCCGAAAAAAAATTTTCGCTAAAAATGTAAAATGTAAATATACATAACATATAATTTTTAGATACAAATATTACGAAAAAAGCCCATCCTCGCGGTTAATATCGCAATATAAAATAATAGCCGCAAAATTGAAATTGTTTATTCTCGATATGTATCATTTTGATTTATCTCTATTATATTTTTTATTACTACTCGAAATATAAAAAATATTTTTTTATATCAGTACAAAACAATGAAAACTCACGCGTATTACACAAAAGGAAGTAATTATTTTCTAGTCGCACCTTTTATTATATTCAAAAATAGAAATGTATAATATTTTTCATTATTGTAACTATATTTCCTGATGTTCTCGTTTTATTTGATATGCGAATAATAATTGAGAACATTTTTTTGTGTGAAATTTTTTATGTTTCTACATTTAAAATTTAGCAACTTAAAACCAAGTTGAAATTAAAAAATTGACACTCAATCATTTTTGAGTATATTTGTAATTTCTTTAAGGTGCATATAACACATTCAATATGTCTTTTTTTTAGAAGCATCCGATAATTTTATGATATTTTTGAATATCGAGAGCGAGAGAGACAGAGAGAGAGAGAGAGGGGTAAGAATAATTATATCTTGTATACGGACGCAAAAATACGCACAACAGTTGCGAGGAGACGATTAATTGCTGAACGATAGCTCGCGATTTTGCATATACATACATGCACACATCCGCGTAAACGCATAAATATGTACGCACGCAACACCGGCATATCTATGCACAAGTTAGACGTTGAGCGATCATATTAAGTATATATACGACTGTGTCACAGGTCATCGGCCCTTGGATATTCTTGGCAACGCGCGCTATCTCTCTCTTTCCTCCGCATCATCCTCATTCTCCTCCCTTTTTTCTTCTCGCTCCCTCCTTGCGACGATGGCGACGACTCCTCTGGGGCTCTTTCGTTCCTTTCTCTCCGCCCAGACTTCTCTTTTGTCTTCCCTCTCGTTGCGAGTACTCTGACAATTCTTTCTCTTCATCTTTGCCCCTCTCTCTCTCTCTCTCTCTCTCTCTCTCCCCCCTTCGTTTTTTTTCTTCCTCACGGGTACACATTCTTCCATCTTCAATTAGTTTCTGGCAGATGCACTTCTAACGGCCTCGTCAACCGGAAACGATATGACCTCCCGGAACTCCAGTAGACAGTTTCTTCCGGATCGATCGCATGTTCGCCGGCGGTTTGATAAATTTTAGATAATTGCCAGAGAGCACCGGGTATCTCTGCTCCAAACGGTATAATACCCGGTGAATCTTTAATTTTTGAAGGAATATTGGAAAAGAAAACTTTTTCTTATTTGCTCCGTGTCGAGAAGACTCGCGTAATTTTAATCTCTCCGTTTAATCGTATTTAAAAAAAAGATTACGCTACGTTTTTCTTCGAAGCATTTTAAATGTGACTTATTACGAGAGGTACAGATATTGGAAATCGTTAGAGGGATGCAACGATTTGTTTCTACGGCTGTAACGATTAAATTTACTCAATGGAGCGATTTATTTGACCGCGGTGCAATATTTTACACATAATTTTCCTTTCATTCTTCCCCCGACGATTTTTCTGCTACTTTCTCTTCTATACTTTGCTATATTTTATCCGAAATGATAACCCGATAACGTAGTACTAGTTGTGTCCATTAGCATTATTATCGAAAATGATATTGTTATACGAATTGTCCGATATTTTCGCTTTATTTATTTCACTAATTTTATTGGATATTGAAAACAAAAATCGATATGTGAGGGAAGGAAGGAAAAAGAAAGAGAGAGGGAGGGAGGGAGAGAGGAAGGATATTTCATTAATTCTGATACCATATGAAAATGCAGGACATTTGATCTCTGCAACAGCTACCTGTGTACCAAAGTGGTCTCCGCTAGATCTACCGGGAAATCGATTTTTTTCACGTAAATATGTGGGTTTGAGGAGCGTGGGCACATTGTAGGCAGCGCTTACGGTGTTTGGTGGTGCGTCATCGTCGTTTCTCGCGAGGAATATTTAATCCGCTTACCAAACGAAACGAATTCAAGCTACCGCGACGGTTTGACATTTCGATTCGTTGGGCGTAACGTTGCAATTGCAAACGGATACCGCCAGTTAAATCCTTTTTTTTTTCTTACAGATAGTAAATGATCAACAGGTTTTTATCGAATTAGAACGTGAATTAGATGGATATTGGAGCGTTTCGGCCAACTTTTCTACTCGTGTTTTCCTGGGCTTGTTTATGTTTTCGCAATAGCGATGTCATGTCCCGAAATCAAGATTAAACATTAATTAATTCTAACACTAAATTATTTTTTATTTCCTAGTAAACAAATAAGCCTCGCGCGTGTGTCTTTAATACTCAATCTAAGTAACACTTTGTCATTATAAAGAGTTTTTAAGTTACATGTATATTACATTAATTACTTTAAATATTTAATACTGAATAATTCAATTAAATTATATTGATTATTTCGTAAGGTTTCACGTTCTATATAAATAGTATGAACAAGTATCTCTGAATAATATAAAACATAATATATCTGCGATCGAGGAAAGGCCCCTTTGATGTCCGTGTCATCTCGCATATGCAGATATATTCTCGTAAAATTATCTCGCGCGCGTAAGAATCTATTTCCTGCCGGGGAGGTCCTCGCATAAACGGCACGTGGTGCAAGTTTCTGTTTCGCCCGGGGCACCGGCGGCTCTAAAGCCGCCTCTGCACGCAGTGGAAGTCGTAGTGTAAGAACGGTGAGGTACAGTCGGGCGTGTGCAGCCGTGGAACAGTGACCCCCTGGACCAGAGATACAGTTATTGCGTTTACTCTCCTTCATGCTCGGCACGTAGCCGTGCCGCGGGCACGAACCGCGATACGCACCGGCGTCGCGCCTCGGTGCGCGTTGCACCGTTGTCCACTGTTGCGCGTCATTGCAGCAACGCTCGCGTCGAGCGGCGATCGTTACTCAGTCGAGTCGAGCACGAGAAAAATTCGTTTTGCCGCGGATCTCAGCGTCGTCCGGTCCGAATCGTGATACGAATGCGCGATTTTGCGTTCACGTTTTCCAGCGCGCAGACCCGAAAAGACTCGTAGAACTTGGCTCAACTTTCGACTACGATGTTCGGCGCTTCGGCGCTTGAAATTGAAAACTTGATACTCGACGAATCCTAATTAAACATTTGCACCACAAACAGTGAATTAATTAATTTAAGCGTGTAACTCGCGGTGAAATATAATAAAAGCGAGTCGGATATCCCTTCCTTCTAATATCTAGACTTCAACTAGAAATTTAGTTTAGATGCAAAAGTCAAAGAATCATGAGAATTCATTAAATTGATGAGCGCGTGTAGAATATAATATAAATCACTTGCAAATTTAAATTTTTTTAAAATTAATACAACTATATAT
>JAJVSH010000021.1:1338164-1353250 GCA_021460005.1 Tetramorium alpestre | reverse complement strand
AAAAAAAAATCTTTTTTGAATGTTAGAAACATATTTTTTCATGCGCGTGTAAGAATTTTTATATTAGAAAAGTGTAGGATGAGAGATTAAATGACGCAAATTTTCTCTTCTGAAAGTGCGATATTTCAATGTTTGCAGAGTGGAAAGCTCAGCGCTGCAGTTGGTGTGCCCGCTGGATTCTCGTCCGGTGCAGCTAATCTTCCGAGGATTACAGGTGGTCAAGGAGAAGCGAGTGCTCCTTCGAGATGTTTCGGGAGTCGTCAAGCCAGGCGAATTATTGGCCGTTATGGGCCCTTCAGGTACGAAATTATCTCTTGTATCAATCAATCTTTTGCGTACACATCAGCTCTGGCAATACGCATAATATCGATAAAAATTCGATAAAAACAATACTCATTGTCAGAGAATTATTTTTCAAATGGACAATAAAATATTTAATTCGGAATTTATATTTAATTTATATTTAATTTATATTTAATTATATTTTAAAATATTATAATATTCCGGCGAATATATAATCAATTCTTGATTTGATCGAATAAACGCCTAACATGTGAAAATTAATCAACAACAATGAAAACAACATTTACCTTCTCTATTCTAATTCTAATTCTAACATGTGTGTCGGTTTAAAAAATTTTCAAAAATAACCCCGTAAAGTTACATACATGTTGCATCAGTTACACTGAAAGAAAAATATAATTATTTTTGGACCCAACAATTTTATAATATTTCTGATGATTATTATGGTTAACATAATACAGTCGCATACAGTCAGGTTAACCATATTTATTGTTGGAAATAGTGTAAAATTATGGTTGGCTCCAGAAGTAACTATATTTGTCTCTCAGTGTAAGATGACAAAAAACATAGAGCTCGTTTATTCTGTACCATTACATTTCTGTAATGACCCTACTTTTTCGTCTCGTCCCGTCCCTCCAATGACCCGGCGTAATTGCGAGGCTTCTCGAATACTCTCTTTCATATTTCCCATTATTTCTTGCGAATCTTAATCGCACGGTGTTGCGTGGACGACGCGCGGAATTAAGTCTGCGTTTCTATCTTTAACCGCTTTTATACGCGCGGCAGCGAAATATACCAGCCCGCAATTTCATCCGGCTAGAATATTTATTGCTGCGCGATGAGAAAGTCCGTTCATGGTTATTTCCGGTGTGTCGTGCGCCAAATATCTAAAAAAATTCACCTAGCGCAATTATTTCGACGCTAAATTCTGGTATCGATTCTCTAAAGCAAGAGAGGAAAATTACATCTTTAAAATACAAGATTAAATCAATTAGAGACAGTCTCGTGATAAGATTTTCAACAACGGTTTTACGAATGGAAAATTCTCCAAATGCAAAACGCATTTATAATATTATGGCAATCACAACTTTTCATTCAAATACCTTAAAATCGTGCAATGTACAATAAATTGTTTTTGTTTGTTTTAACAATTCTGTATTTCATCTCATTTCAAAAGTATCTAAAGATATTCTTAAATCCGCTATCGAAGCAGCGCACTGCGAGTTCGAGTATTTAAAGATCACGTTTAAAAAATTTATTTTTTACTTTACAAATACAAGGAATGTTGATTGAGATTTTAACAGCTTGGAGATTCCAAGAGCTAAAAGCTTTCGACGGTATTTCCAAATGTTGCTCAACGCATAGACGAAATGACCCTATCTCGCGAATGAAGATAGATAAGAGTACAATTGTAAATTCCCCGAAACGACTGAAATTAACAAAGGATGCTACCCCACCGATAACTCTCTTATACGACTTTACATAATGATTTTCGCGCGCACGAGGGACATCTAACACGGCGCGATGTGCGAAAGATATATTCACTGAAATATATAACGAATTTACACGACAGCGCACGAAAGCGCTAAATTTTTGTCTGGCATATTTGTTACGCAGGCTGTGGTAAAACAACACTGCTGAACTGTTTGTCCGGCCGTGTTGGCGTGGACGGCGGTGAGATCTGGCTGAATCGCGAGAGGCTCACCAAACGGTGGCGCAGAAGAATCTGCTACGTACAACAGCAGGATATTTTTTTCCCCGATCTCACCTTACGGCAGACACTTGAGGTAAGTTGAACGAGAATATTGCACAGTAGCAACGAACTACAATCCAATCTTAAACGTGCAACGCACAGTCATTTCAATCTAGCAACGTTTCGTCTTTGAAATTTAATGATTTATAATTGTGTAGAGAGTTAAAGATTAAGCTCCGGTGTATTAATTTAAAATAAATCAAGAAAAGTCTTGAATCTCTCTTTGTAAAAATAATTCGCAAGTTACTTCGTATCGCTTTGAATTTCAAATAAGATGTGTTATACATATATTATCGCGCTCGTGAAATATTTTGATATTATTTTTATTTAAAGAATTGGACGAAACGATAATAACGAATACTGAATATGCAATGTGCACTCTGTATATTTAATAGAATATTTGACTGTGCACGCAGGATAAGTAAAATATAGATGTGCGCTCCGCTCATTTTTGTATACACATAAATAAACGATGAAACGAAACCTCCAGCGGTATGTCGTTCGTAAAACTAATCGTAATGCAAGGATGAAAACAATTTATTTGTATGCAAAATTTAGAGGAGGTGCACATACATCAAGTCTCAAAGACTTGCACGCGTGTACTCGCGCAATGGAAACAAGCAATGAAAAAGCACGCGCAACGATGCGACAGTCGCGCGCTGTGGATGCATTTCTGTGTACCCGTATTCCGAAATAAGAGAACAAAACGCAGAAACCAGGCGTAACGTTTCCTCGTTTTTCACGAAAATCCAGCCAAGACAGCCACGCGCGCGCGCCTTTCACTCGATATTCATCACGGCCCACGCGCCGAGTAAGCGGGAATTAGGAGGACACCCTGTACGCAAAGATCGCGGGGAATGCAAATGCGGGCCGGGAGCCAATGCGCCCCGTTGCACTTGGGAGGGATTTAAGAGGTCTGGGCGGAAAACGGACGCGGACAGATACGCGCTTTGTCGCGCGCTTTAGCCACTCTAATCGAATAAACATGCCGGTACGCACCTGCGCGTCGCGACTCATCGCGACGCGGGAGACGGAGAGTCTCGTAACAAGGTTAACCGAAAGACTGTTTCTAATCTTGGAAACGTTTAACATTTACCCTTTCTTTCTAAAGTCCTTCTCATTTCATACACCTCGAGCTGTTGAAAGTGTTCTTATTTTCCATGCACATACTAATTAAAAAATTTCACGGATAGAAATAAAAAATTTTTAAGAATTATGATAATTGCGTAATGTCGATCATTTTTCGATGAATTTTCCAAGATAATCGAGAAAATTATGATAAAGTAATGTACATATAATGAATAAAAAAGAGTCTCAATTTTTGAGACAATTTATATTTTATAAGAATAATTAATTCCTTTCTTCTTCGCTTCCTTGCTTTTTTTCGCAAAAATTTCATTGTCGCAATGGAGAAAAGGAATCTTTGCAGTGGAACAAAATTGAAAACTTTTCTTCGTAATTTAGCTATTCTGATTGCACAGAATTCCTTCAGGATTCCCTATCAACAAATTATCTTGCAGAGAATCTCGCGGACAACGAGCACCGCAGGAAACCCGTTTCATTTCGTTTCGCGCGACTAAACGAAAACGAGGCTATCTCGGTGCTCAATATCGCGTATGCGTGTAACTCGTTTGATCGGAACGTTCAGTCAAACTCGGTTAACGCATCGAAAACGAGAGAAAAATCGTTCGCTTCGTTCAAATAAAATTCAGTCGCAGTCATAAAACACTGGGAAACGCTATAAAGCCGAACGATGAAAAAAAAAGAGGTGAAAAATCAAAACAGACATATGTATGTCGACTAAATTTTATCAAGATTCAATCGTTTTATCTGAAAATACGGCTGCTTAAAACACTCAAAATAAACTGATGGTCTCTCTTTGAACTTTGTTTGTCAAAACTCGCCAGTAACGCGACACGGCGCAGCTGAAAATTGAATATTTATGTACATAATTACAAAAATGGATTCGCGAGCGACAGGATTCAAAATGTTCTGGTCAGTGACACGGTATCGAGTTTCTCCGTTTGAAAACAGCAAACTCGTGTACAGTTTTCCCCGACAAAACGTTATTAAAATGAAATATGTAATTCAGGGAAACTTGAATTAAATTTATTTTTTAGCATTTCGTAATATTTCTCAGTACATTGTACGTACTATTCTCTAGTAAGTGTTTTTAAAAACTTTTCATGCGATATAACGTAATAAATAGACGAAGGATCTGCGTTATAGCGCTCGAAACTTGAAAAAGTCCAGAGGAACAGCGCGCAATATCCTTAATCACGGGATGTCGCGCGAGGTGTAAAAGTTTCGTTGCAAAAGTTTTCGCGCAGAGGCCACGCACGTACCGTGCCATTTCCGCGAGGAATCGCGAGGAGAGGTGAAACAAGACGTAAAAATTGTAAAACGCACGGTGGACCATATACACGCGGATCTGCATACAATCGTGCGTTATCTGATCGTGAGAGCTGCCGAGCTATGACCGCTAGGTACCCATACTTTCTACTACGGCGGTTATTGCAGACTATGGGCGATAGCGAGGTGATAAAACCTTCGTGAGAAGAGCTGGACATACCGTGCCGTCCCACTTTCCGGCCGAGATAGCCGCAGAGATAGCTCGCCGTGCGCGGTCTTTAGACGCTTTTCACATAAAAGAAGGAGGCGGCTCCCAGCTCGAAGCTTGCGTCATTCTCTCACTCGCGCGCGCGTCGCAGGAATATATTTCCTCGCCTTAAAAATATTATGTCAATGTCGCGATCCCGTCCTAAACTCCGAGATATCCCTCGGGACGCAACCGCGATACCTCTCCTTCCTCTACCCCGGGAACAAGACATTCCTCTTTGCGTCGGATTACCCTTCGAGAATAATCTTAGCTTTGCGGGGAGACGATCGTCGATCGATCGTTTTAACCATCGTCGTGCAATCTATTCTCCTATCTATTCTCCGTTTGCCGTGGCTATAGTAGCTTGGATTAATCCCCAACTTCCGCATGCGTCAATCAATTCGCTGGTTTGTTTAGCAACCTTATCAGGTGAGCCCAAGTGCCCTTCAACGAGCTCGACCGCTTGCCCGGGGTTCAACGAACCCCGCGAACGAGTCACTGCCGTGTCACCGGGGTTAATTAATTGGAGGTTACGACTTTCTCCGATCTGATTTACACTACATTGTGTCGTTCGCCAACGAGTTGATGAACTTTCTTGCCTCTTCAAGCCCGGGATTCGTACGATGAGATGACTTAAAATAAAATCAACCCCGGTGTTGATTAAAATTTCGGGATTAAATTCATGATAAAGCTAATAGCTATCTTGAGAATAAATTTGTTGGAAGAAAGACGTCTACGATGTCTACCATATTAGGTAGATAATCCTGCATAAAATGAAAAAAGTGAGGAGATATTTTACAGCTTACGAAACTAAAGAGTCATCAATTGTAGAGATTTAATCAGAATCTTAAAATATATTTCGATATCTAAGGATTCACGTTATCATTTGCGGGTCAAATTTCTTCTTATCGCAACTTTCTTATTCTCTAGGCTAAAGTAATTAAAATAGATATAGATATTTATACGGTGAGACTCTCTGAAGATGAAGCTTCAGTATTCTTGAAGTTTCAACAGCGTTCTTAGCGAAAGGATTAGATCTTCGCTAAAACCGGAATTCTCCGTTTATCATTACCCAACAGTTTCGGAAGTAATTTGCATCATGGTAAATATTGATTACACATTCAGTATTCAAGCAAGGGTGCGTTTTACTCGCAGGGAGCGAATCGCGGGAGATGCGGGAGATCCAATTATCAATTACGCATGTATCTCCGCATCGGTTCAACGAACTCAGGCAGGGTTAATTTGGTGAATTCAACTTTCTTCGGCGAGACTTAACCCGGGAACCTCGACTGAACGTTGAAACAATGAACCGTGAAAATGGTAAAAAGAATATAACGGAATAAAGCACACCGACGAGGAAACAGTTTTATCCTGCTGAATTTTTGAGCTTTGAATAACGTAGAATTTAATCATACTAACGAAATAATGTTCGAGTTATAGAAAATATGTCAAAGGTTTAATAGAATTTAAAGCTTTATAATTAGTTAGATTGAAAAGACAAAAAATTCCAATAAGAAATGTATTTTTTCAGAAAGCTTAAATACGTATTATAAATAAATAGCGTATTCGCTATGTGTTTATAGTAAATTGAAATAAATAATTATAATTACGGTGACCATACTTCTTTGAAAAAAGTTAAGGACACCAACGCTCACCCTTCTACCACAAACAAGTGCAATGTAAATTTATTATTACCATTAATATTTTTCTCTGAATATATATTTATATAAAAAAGGTAAAATTTTGTAAACTAAAATAATTATATATTAAAAAAAAACATCTTTATTTAAACATTACGTAAAATATAAAAGGTGATAAAAACTGAAATATAGAACATTGTAAGAACTTTTCGGAAATAAAGGACATAAGTGAGTTTTCAAGAAAAAAATCAATCTAAAGGACACAGACCTAAAATAAAGTACTGTTCTCTGTAGTATTCGACCGAGTATCTTTGTGAGCTAAATAGGGATACTCTTTTGTAAGTTGTTCCACGTAATGCGCGCATTCAAAGTTAATCGTCAATCCGGGAGAGACGACAGTCGCGTCAAACGTTCTCGTAATAAACGCGGCGGGCGTGCGTCACGTTTCGCGCGTGCGAAAGCGGAAAAGGCGCGTGATAGCGCGAAAAAAAGCCGGCGCGCCGCGGCGCGGGTCGACGAACCCGCGTAGGATTAATTTGGCGTGCGTTCGTAACTTCCTTCAACGCGACCTCGGGCGACCCCGACTTGACACTCGGGTGGAGAGCGGCAGCAGATATAAAAATGTCTGAAAATGAACGCGACGGGCGGGGCGTAACCGCCCGTCACGGCGCGGTTAAAAGGACCGTCCTCGTCGTCGCCGCGGTGGTGCCGCGCGCGTGTTCGGCGCGAAATCTAGAATTAACCAGAGCCCCCCCCCCCCTCCCCCGTGTGTGCGGCGAGGTGGTGAAATTAATTCGCGCAATCATTCACGCGTGATTGAACGGTCACGCTTCGCGGCAACCCCCACGGATTCGGATACAGACTAACGCCCGACCGCGTTTGCATGTGGCGTTACGAAATCGCGTTGTACATCCCCGATTCGGATCAGCCGAGAGAAGTTGGATTGGTATCTTTGAACGATTACCAGAGGATAATTACGTTTTCCTGCTTATGGCGAATGTTTGCATTTGCTAAATGAATCGTGTGTTATTGCGGTAATAAGTCGACGGTGACCCCGACGGAAATAAACGGCAATAAATATCATTCAAATCTCGAAAGCTTCTTTTACCTTTTTTCGCTTCGTTTTTTTTCTTTTTCATTTATCCTGCTTTCACCTGCATTTCCCTCATGCCTATATCTTTTTATTCTGATGTTAAATGTCGTCATACTGCCATAAACTGAAATGTCTGAAAAATGGGAAGAGATGGTGCTCGTTTAGATTATAGTAAAATTTTTCTATGTGAAGTATACAGGAAAGAGAAGGAATAAAGTACGTGTTAATATTGAATAATATTTTCTAGAAGTATGCCGACTTACAAAGAAACGTATTACTTAAATTACTATGTGTAGAAATTAAAATAGCATGAAGAATGTTTATATAAAAATACTAATACGTTTTTTGTTAGAGAAAAACCAATTTCAAAATATTCATTTTAATCGAGTATTTAAAATGAAAAAGTAATGATAGTTTTGAAATTATATATAGCTAAATACATTTAATACATTTATAAAATTTTTTTCGAAAATTATTTTTTTTCCCTAAATCTATAGTTTGGGAATTTATGTATTCGTTATTATATCAAATTTTCAGGTAAGTAAATATAATAATACTTGTTATTATGTTTACTTGTACCTGAAAATTTGATATAATAGCGAATATATAAATTCCCAAATTCTAGATTTAGGGGGAAAAAAAATAATTTTCGAAAAATATTTTATTATGCCGAAAAATGCAAACACTATATATTTTACATGCTACGTCTTGTAAGTGATGAACTGAAATATTTCTTCAGCAACTGTCTTACACGAAGATGATTTGTAACCGAAAGTAGCTTCCTGAAAAGATATGCTGAATTTTGAATGAACAATGAACGTCTCTTTCCCTCTATCTCTCGCTCTTTCGCATCTCCCCTTTCTCCCGTTCTGCTCTTTCCTCCCTCTGGATACCGACATGCAACGAGCGGCAGGTTCAACGAACCCGGGATGACGTGACACCGCCACGCTGGGAATTTATTATCTGCAGCCCGTTGTTCAACGACCCTCGCTTTTTTCGCGTGCACCGCGGATTCGAGCGCGTTCTTGGCTTAGTTTCTTCCCGATTTCCCCGGCGCGCCGTCATCGCGCGGTCACGGATGACGTACCCCCGGGTACCGCGATGGGTTTTTCGTGGTGGACGTTCGTCGCGCGTGACGCTCCGTATCGCCACCGACCGAGCGGGTGCGTGCGCGCTTTATGCAAGTGTCTTATCGTCTCGAGTTCGTTACCACTATCTCCGGAACATGAACGATAAAAAAAATCGCGGATACCGTGTAATAATATTTTAGTCACAAGGAACAGATGTAGGATGACGTAATTTCGCGAAAGCGCTCGACGTTTTGTCCACACATGTATGACATATTGAAGCACCATTGCATTCCGATGTAACTTTTACAGCACTTTATGGATTATTTTCACGTTTATAAATTCTCGATAAATTATAGGTACATGTATACTTCCGTAAACGATTCATTTATTCTTCTTTCCTGTCGATTATATGGATAATTTATACAAATTAGCAATGAAGAATCAATCTTTTCTATTCTATTCTAGATTTTCTACGAATAATAAGTTTTGTTTTTATAATATGACTAATACAGAATTAAGTTTCTTTTTTCTATCAAGGATATGTAAAGCATTTTTGTGCAATTTTTAATGTGTATTAAAATGATATGACATAAAAAAATGGATTTACATTATTAAATACATTATATAAAAATGTAGTAATATCATACATTTAAAAACAAACGGTAAAATTAAAAATTTGATGAAATACTCATAATACAGTAATCTTTTTTAATGGAATTAATTAACTTTTTGAATTTGTATTTTTGTGCGATTTATTTGTTATTTTTAAATCTACATTGATTTTAAACTGATATTAATTTTTAGTGTATAGCTGACTTTACTATTTTAAATTAGTAATCGTTAAAATTAGTGATCGAAGAATAAGAACAGGAGCTATGATTTATATGATATAATTAGGAAAATTTAAACCATAAATATTCATCCCAATAAAGAATCGTACCTTTTTTTTTTACATTTTATCAGCTTATTGAACAAATGTTTGTTGAAACCATTTTTGTATTTGGTATCAAACAATCCGTGAGATAAAACAGTTACAAAGAAAAGAGAAAACCATAACTGATGCTTTGGAATATTTTATTTTAAAAATATTTAATGTACAAAGCAATTATTGAATACAAAATTTACACGGAAAATTATAACAAAAATTAAAAGAGTAATTATTTTGTGCGAATATAATACTGATAAACATATTATAAATATAATATGGAAAATGTTCAAAGCACAGATTCAACAAATATAAATGATCAGACTACCACACGACAAATATAAACGATCGATGTACAGAGTCTATTGAAACAATACGTTTAACGACATATCAGTTCACACACAAAGATCAGTAAGCACATATTCAAAAACTGATTAAAAAATTGAAGAATATAAAATGGAAATAGTGATGGAACAATTAATAATTAAACATAACGGATATTTTCATTAGGACTATCTAATAATTTGCAATTCCACATTTTTAATAATAATACTCTTTGTTTTTATTTATTTTAAAATGGATTTTTTGCGTGTTTTTACACTTAAAAGTATACATATATGGGTCAGTTTCTTCATGTGCACACGCATATCATATATATTATACACTAGAATATTGGTCTTTTACTTGTTCCTAAATTACCACAAATTTTCCAATCTTTTTGCATACACCAAAATATTTATAATAGAATAACAGTTGTCTGATTATAAAACAATTATCCTATTATGGAATGATTATCTTGACGAAAAGTGGTATCATTCGGATCGAAAATGTTTCCCAAAAGATTCAATGCATGATTTGAATGAAGTTTTCTTATTTGTGGAACTATCTATTTGTTATATTCTCTATTTACAATCTCGTTTTAATCTCAATTATCTAGTTTTAACAAGTATTATCAGACAGTTTATCTCATAATCGCATAAAAATATAACATTTCGGAAAATGATAACCGAGATCTCTCTAGCAACAATATTGAATATTGAATCAAGGATATTATTGTTACTAAACGTAAACAAGTATGGTTAATGAATTGCCGCATTGAGCAAAATGCGAGGAAAATTTTTTAATGAATCGAGAAACGTTTATGTGATATAAAAGAAGTCAGTCGGCAGGTGAAAAGAGAAAGATTTTCCAGCATCAGCGCACGAGTCTCTTCGGCATTGCGAAACCATGCCATTTCTCGGCGTAACGCACGCCAGGCTTAATTGCCGTCGCGAAATAACTCCCATGAGACGTCATTGTTATTATGAAGCTCGTCGCGGTCGCGCCGAGTGCGAACGCCTGTCTAGAACCCACGTCACCTCGCTTTAATGACTTCGCGCGCGGATCCCACGACATGGCCCGCCGAAATTCATCTACCCGATGATTCGCGTTAAAGTGAATTTTTATGGGCCACACTCGTGAATGTCTCACAAAACATTAAATTCGGGTTAATCTCGCTAACGCCGTATCTCCGATAAAAACGTCTCGACGTACAATCAACGCCTTTTTTCTTTATCAACGTCGCGCATTGGTATACGGCAATCTAGATCTGGAGAACGTAATTAGCACGTCTAGCGCCGACGATAATTCCATTGTTTAGTTTCGCGGAATCTACGCTAATGGTTTATTACGGCCACGTGAAAAAATTATAAATGAAATCGGCGCGCCAACGACAGGTTCACCGATTTAAGTGTAATTTAAGATCTTTAAATTTTATATACCTACTAATCACTTCGAAAATTGCATTTTAAAAGTTTTCGTTGAAAACATTTTTTTGATTCCTATCCGAATTATAATTTTGCATTAAAATGACAATGATTTTATTTTTCAAAAAAAAAATCTTTTTTGAATGTTAGAAACATATTTTTTCATGCGCGTGTAAGAATTTTTATATTAGAAAAGTGTAGGATGAGAGATTAAATGACGCAAATTTTCTCTTCTGAAAGTGCGATATTTCAATGTTTGCAGAGTGGAAAGCTCAGCGCTGCAGTTGGTGTGCCCGCTGGATTCTCGTCCGGTGCAGCTAATCTTCCGAGGATTACAGGTGGTCAAGGAGAAGCGAGTGCTCCTTCGAGATGTTTCGGGAGTCGTCAAGCCAGGCGAATTATTGGCCGTTATGGGCCCTTCAGGTACGAAATTATCTCTTGTATCAATCAATCTTTTGCGTACACATCAGCTCTGGCAATACGCATAATATCGATAAAAATTCGATAAAAACAATACTCATTGTCAGAGAATTATTTTTCAAATGGACAATAAAATATTTAATTCGGAATTTATATTTAATTTATATTTAATTTATATTTAATTATATTTTAAAATATTATAATATTCCGGCGAATATATAATCAATTCTTGATTTGATCGAATAAACGCCTAACATGTGAAAATTAATCAACAACAATGAAAACAACATTTACCTTCTCTATTCTAATTCTAATTCTAACATGTGTGTCGGTTTAAAAAATTTTCAAAAATAACCCCGTAAAGTTACATACATGTTGCATCAGTTACACTGAAAGAAAAATATAATTATTTTTNGACCCAACAATTTTATAATATTTCTGATGATTATTATGGTTAACATAATACAGTCGCATACAGTCAGGTTAACCATATTTATTGTTGGAAATAGTGTAAAATTATGGTTGGCTCCAGAAGTAACTATATTTGTCTCTCAGTGTAAGATGACAAAAAACATAGAGCTCGTTTATTCTGTACCATTACATTTCTGTAATGACCCTACTTTTTCGTCTCGTCCCGTCCCTCCAATGACCCGGCGTAATTGCGAGGCTTCTCGAATACTCTCTTTCATATTTCCCATTATTTCTTGCGAATCTTAATCGCACGGTGTTGCGTGGACGACGCGCGGAATTAAGTCTGCGTTTCTATCTTTAACCGCTTTTATACGCGCGGCAGCGAAATATACCAGCCCGCAATTTCATCCGGCTAGAATATTTATTGCTGCGCGATGAGAAAGTCCGTTCATGGTTATTTCCGGTGTGTCGTGCGCCAAATATCTAAAAAAATTCACCTAGCGCAATTATTTCGACGCTAAATTCTGGTATCGATTCTCTAAAGCAAGAGAGGAAAATTACATCTTTAAAATACAAGATTAAATCAATTAGAGACAGTCTCGTGATAAGATTTTCAACAACGGTTTTACGAATGGAAAATTCTCCAAATGCAAAACGCATTTATAATATTATGGCAATCACAACTTTTCATTCAAATACCTTAAAATCGTGCAATGTACAATAAATTGTTTTTGTTTGTTTTAACAATTCTGTATTTCATCTCATTTCAAAAGTATCTAAAGATATTCTTAAATCCGCTATCGAAGCAGCGCACTGCGAGTTCGAGTATTTAAAGATCACGTTTAAAAAATTTATTTTTTACTTTACAAATACAAGGAATGTTGATTGAGATTTTAACAGCTTGGAGATTCCAAGAGCTAAAAGCTTTCGACGGTATTTCCAAATGTTGCTCAACGCATAGACGAAATGACCCTATCTCGCGAATGAAGATAGATAAGAGTACAATTGTAAATTCCCCGAAACGACTGAAATTAACAAAGGATGCTACCCCACCGATAACTCTCTTATACGACTTTACATAATGATTTTCGCGCGCACGAGGGACATCTAACACGGCGCGATGTGCGAAAGATATATTCACTGAAATATATAACGAATTTACACGACAGCGCACGAAAGCGCTAAATTTTTGTCTGGCATATTTGTTACGCAGGCTGTGGTAAAACAACACTGCTGAACTGTTTGTCCGGCCGTGTTGGCGTGGACGGCGGTGAGATCTGGCTGAATCGCGAGAGGCTCACCAAACGGTGGCGCAGAAGAATCTGCTACGTACAACAGCAGGATATTTTTTTCCCCGATCTCACCTTACGGCAGACACTTGAGGTAAGTTGAACGAGAATATTGCACAGTAGCAACGAACTACAATCCAATCTTAAACGTGCAACGCACAGTCATTTCAATCTAGCAACGTTTCGTCTTTGAAATTTAATGATTTATAATTGTGTAGAGAGTTAAAGATTAAGCTCCGGTGTATTAATTTAAAATAAATCAAGAAAAGTCTTGAATCTCTCTTTGTAAAAATAATTCGCAAGTTACTTCGTATCGCTTTGAATTTCAAATAAGATGTGTTATACATATATTATCGCGCTCGTGAAATATTTTGATATTATTTTTATTTAAAGAATTGGACGAAACGATAATAACGAATACTGAATATGCAATGTGCACTCTGTATATTTAATAGAATATTTGACTGTGCACGCAGGATAAGTAAAATATAGATGTGCGCTCCGCTCATTTTTGTATACACATAAATAAACGATGAAACGAAACCTCCAGCGGTATGTCGTTCGTAAAACTAATCGTAATGCAAGGATGAAAACAATTTATTTGTATGCAAAATTTAGAGGAGGTGCACATACATCAAGTCTCAAAGACTTGCACGCGTGTACTCGCGCAATGGAAACAAGCAATGAAAAAGCACGCGCAACGATGCGACAGTCGCGCGCTGTGGATGCATTTCTGTGTACCCGTATTCCGAAATAAGAGAACAAAACGCAGAAACCAGGCGTAACGTTTCCTCGTTTTTCACGAAAATCCAGCCAAGACAGCCACGCGCGCGCGCCTTTCACTCGATATTCATCACGGCCCACGCGCCGAGTAAGCGGGAATTAGGAGGACACCCTGTACGCAAAGATCGCGGGGAATGCAAATGCGGGCCGGGAGCCAATGCGCCCCGTTGCACTTGGGAGGGATTTAAGAGGTCTGGGCGGAAAACGGACGCGGACAGATACGCGCTTTGTCGCGCGCTTTAGCCACTCTAATCGAATAAACATGCCGGTACGCACCTGCGCGTCGCGACTCATCGCGACGCGGGAGACGGAGAGTCTCGTAACAAGGTTAACCGAAAGACTGTTTCTAATCTTGGAAACGTTTAACATTTACCCTTTCTTTCTAAAGTCCTTCTCATTTCATACACCTCGAGCTGTTGAAAGTGTTCTTATTTTCCATGCACATACTAATTAAAAAATTTCACGGATAGAAATAAAAAATTTTTAAGAATTATGATAATTGCGTAATGTCGATCATTTTTCGATGAATTTTCCAAGATAATCGAGAAAATTATGATAAAGTAATGTACATATAATGAATAAAAAAGAGTCTCAATTTTTGAGACAATTTATATTTTATAAGAATAATTAACGCCTTAAAATAAGAAATAAACGGAAAAATAAGCATATATCACATTAAAAAAAAAATAATTTTTATATACGTGGAATCATCTAAATCTTAAAGGATTTCACTCTTATGTTGACCGCAAAAGGATTCCTTTAAAATTAAGAAAAAAATAGTATAAACAAGAATAGTTAAGAAAGAAAAAAGTATTTTTCACTTTATTAAAAGAGAAATATATTTACTGTAAAACAGTAAGCTTAGAATATGGGATTATAGGAAAAATCACTTTGTACGTAAAATACTTTTTTTTTAGTAATTGATTCCACATTCCAGAATGAGATAGATATTCGTCAGAGAACACATTCCGTAAGTTCAAAATTTAACGGCGTAACAACGGAATATACATATAGATTATATACATACGAATACATGTATAGAATATACATACTAA
>JAJVSH010000021.1:1314248-1337914 GCA_021460005.1 Tetramorium alpestre | reverse complement strand
TTTTTTTTTAATTCTTGCAACTAGGAAAGGGTGGACAGTTAAATCGAGATTAAAATTTATCTACATTGGTAGAATGGGACATTAACGTCTCGCGGATCGACACTGACCTCTCTTCTCTGGAATTATTTGATACATGCAAACGAGGACAGTAAAAAATATTGCGTGATAATCATCTCACGTATCTGTAAATGTTTAGAAGATTCGTGAAGTAATATCATCCACATGTTTCTAAATCATGCTTGCAATTAGTATCGCAAAGTTAAATGTTTAGATTTGCATAAAGATGGTTCATTGGTTCATGATGACTTTATTTAACGAGAAACTTTTTCAATAAGAAGCAATTTTTTCATTGGAGTTATAGAATCTTTTTGTACAACTTATCCGTGTATTTTTTCACAATTTCGAAATTTGTGACAAAATTCAAAAGTAATTTTATATATAACCGTATCAACATGAGATATAATTTGAATATTATAAAAACAATTTATAAATAAGAAGAAGAGACAGAGAGAGAGAGAGAGAGAAAGATTATCTGAAAATGAGCAAGAAATAAGAAGATTGTGCCTGTCAGTCTGTATTCTTAAAGCTCAGCTCGTCAAAAGGCCCTTTCGTTCCCAAGAACCAACAGGAATGTAAACTGTTAGAGGGAACAGAAGAAGAGGTTCACTTTTCCGCCGTCCGGTTCCACAGCCGGGTATCGTCGTTATCTTTATTTAGACATAACTGTGTTCCCGCGGCGAGTACAATATCATCGGCCGCACTTTCTCTCTCCGCATAACGGGGCCCCCTCTTGTGTAACGGCATGAGGAGAATGAACGTTGAGAAACGGCACGCGCGTCGTCGTCTCGGCGGTCGGTCTCTATATCCGTATGCGTAGCCGCTGTTGATTGTGATATAAAGGGCGATCCATAACATCATCGCCCATCAAGCCGCGCGACGACACATTCTTGGACGCGTACGGAATCGACGCGTTTGCGTCGCGAAAAATTTCACCGGACGTCTCTTTACCCCAAATATTTTAGTGTCCCCCACGCGGCTTTATGTTCTCGTAACTTACATGTTGAATTGGGATCAAATGCTCATTGAAGGAATATCATGCAAAAGTAAATAATAAATAATAAATCATGCGAAAGTAAGTAATAAAAGATAAGGCTCTAATATCCGTTTGTTTTATTGCGAAATTATAATCAATGGGAATTGTTAGAGTCGCAAACCTTGTTTATAATAAATTATAAGCGCGACATACATAGAACATATATCGACTATGTATACATATACCTATATATGTATAATTACGATGATCATCCGTCCTATATTACAGAGGACAGTCCTTATTTTAGGTCTGTGTCTTTTAGATTTATTTTTTCGTGAAAACTCACTTTTGTCATTTATTTCTGAAAAATCTTATAAAATATTCTACAAAATATATTTCAGTCTTTATCACCTTTGTATATTTTGTGTAATGTTTAAATAAAGATGTGTTTCTTTTTTTATATTTAATTGTCTTAGTTTACAAAATTTTATTTCTTTTTAAATATATATTTAATATATTTAGGGAAGAAATATTAATGATAATAAATTTACATTGCACTTATTTGTGGAAGAAGGGTAGGGCGGTGTCCTTTATTTTTTTCAAAGAAATATGGTCATCGTATGTATAACGGTACAATATAGCCACTTATTCGATAACATGCTGATTTTTTCCGCCGATGCGAATATGACAGGATTCGGTTAAAAAAAATTAATCGCTGTGAAAGGCTCGAATCGAATCAACCTAATTTTCGAAATTTCGAAAAGATAAGTTTACATTGGAGATGAATTATCGATTTATTCCGAGATTTGTCGTGAAATTATTGTTTTCTGGGTTAAATATTTTAAAATTGAATTTATAATCATTTGTTATGAATCTTTTATAAAGTCCTAATTCATATATCTGTTGGACTAATTTATAAATTAATATTGTATATGTGCGTATGTTGTTTTGTTTTCACTCTTATGTTTCTAACAAGTGACACTATCCAAGTGCCGATTTTAATAAACTTTGAATATATTATTATCTAGGTCAAAATAAGAGACATATATATGTATTTGTTTATACGAGCCTATACGGCCATTAAGGAGGTAAAACATCCTCTTGAAAATTGAGAGGAGAGAGGGGATTTCGAAAAATGTTATTTTTAAAAAAATCTGATTGCACTATTGTAAAATATATTAAAAGCCATAAAGCTTTTATTATCTTTTGTTTTGATGGCATTCTCTCAGTAATATAAAAACTGATTTTTTTCAAGAGGGTGTTCCACTCTTTTATTTTTGCCTAGACCACAACATGTTTAAAGCTTATTAAAATCGGCATGTGACACTAGTGAGGGTAGTGTTACTTGTAAGATCCTAATTCCCAATAAAAGATGTCAAATCGTAAGACACGGCTCCGCTATTTACGAGGCGCTCGTGACGCGAGTCGCTCTCGAATTAACAAACTCCCAGACGCCCTTCCGTAGTAAAAACAGCCCGCGATTTCGCAATCGACGCGTCATCGTAATTGACTTAACGATCAGCTTATGACGGGCGCGGCTCGGCGCGGCTCGGCGCGGCGCGGTTAGAGCCGCGGCCGGGGTAATAATAGTACAAAGTGGCCTGGATATATTACGAAACGGAAATGCATCCACCAGCCGCGATGCAGCGCGCTGAGGCGCGGCGCGGTTTTGTTTACGTTGCTGTTTTAATGCGCGCGTTTACGCGCGCGGGCCCCGTCAGAGAGCCGCGTAAACCGCGTGCGGCGTTTACGCGCGCGCTCGCGCGCATCCACGTCACGGCGCACGTTTTACATCCGCGCATCGCAATTTTGCAGTACCAGGCGAGGCTGAGGCTTCCGGACACCCTCTCACACTCCCAGAAGATGCAGTGCGTGGACCACATCATCGAGGTCCTCGACCTCGCGGGCTGCCAAGACACCAGTGAGTAGACCGTCGCGCGCCCGTAAAGTCCAAGGATCGATGTCGGGCCGTCCCGATGTTTTTAGACCAGCGATCTCGTATCACAAAGATTCCACCGATCGTATAATTCGCTCGATTCTCCCGAGCCGCCGCTCGTAAAGTCCGTTTGCGCGTATATACGCGATGTAAACAACTGGCGGATCGCGAGCCCCGCGCGACGTTAGAAGGCGTCGTTACTCCACGATCTAATAGCACGCGCGACCGAGTTACATCTCGCGTCCTTCTGGATAAATTCAATTTAACGCGATTTTCGGGAATTTACATTCATGAACGTTTTGACTGCCACGTCAGCCGTATCTGGGTGATGCGTGAATTTCCGCATAGGCTCCGTTACTCCGTCAGGTTTATTCGCAGTTTATTGATAGTTTTATTCGCCTACTTAGGAGTGATTTTATTAAATATTTATTAAGACGTTAAAAGAAGAGTAGTAAAAAATTGTTAAAATAAATACACTAGATTGATTAAAAATAGAATTATTCATTTTTCAATTACAAAGAGGTGGTCTACTTTTTTTATTTGTGACTGACAGTTTTATTTCTTTCATCTGAAATTATATATTATTAAACGTTTAATAATGTAAGTGAAATATAATATATATTTTTCTATTAATTTATATTTATTTTCTTTCTGTATGATTTATTTTGTAATCTGAGTCTTCATATTTTATAAACAATCGCGCACTTCTCGACTTTGGGGTCTCTCAGAGCCGATGCTGAAATTGGCCTGGCAGTCAAAATATTTAAAGAGAGCATGTATACACGCGGAGTGTGACTACTTTTACTCCGTTGTTTTACACTCAATCTTTAAACCGGACTCCGAGTCGAATGTAAATATTCTAAAACAGTCTAAGTTCAAAGATGAAAATTGAACTATCCGGATCGCTTCAATCATTAAACACGCTATAAAATTTGATATATGGCTTTTGCGTTGTAACTATCGTTGAGCCTCCGTTTTTTTTTTTTTTCAATGTTATAGCACTGATTATAGCGCAGACCGAGGTGAATTGTGCTTAATGTTAATCCGCAACCGGCTCTTACCGTTATCGTCACCGTGACTATCCGTCTTGGTTTAGCATTTTGATTGACAATTTCCGCGATCGCGAATATCGAAACGTCGCGCGAGTGTCAAGCAGCCATGGGCGTTTATCGAAATATGCACGTAGGAAAAACGAGCCAAGTAATATACAGGCTGACCTACATGCATGTTTCTTACTCCACGTCATGAGATTCTCAGAATGACGTAGATTCTTCGTTAACGAGAAAATTGGACGGGACATCGGTTCTCAAAATAATATAGATCCTTCGTTAACTTGGATTAAATTGGATTAAATGTTGCTTTTCAACACTAGATGTTTTGGCAATTAAGTATTAAGCGGTTACAGGAATAGCCTAGAAAATAGGTCTCTTCAGCATCAGTTAAAATCTTTATTTAAAGAGATAAACAAATGGTACTTTTTTGTCTGAAAATTTATATTTAATAATAAAAATTATATCAAAATTGAAATTACTAAATAATAGTGTTCTAAATAATCTATATAGTCCATATACATATAGTGACCCAAATTACAATTTCGATAAATGACCTGAAATAAAAAAGTAGGCTTTCCTGCTTTACTTTTATCATTTTTAGTTTACGGAGGGAACTTTAAAAAATTTTATTTTTCATCAAACTAGACTAATCATATCTAATCATATCTAAATACAGAAATTGCATTTTTTTTTGTAAAATTTCATTCTTTTTTTGTTATAATTTCAAAGATAAAAATCTCTAAATCAATTTGAAATATTATCAAAAGTGTTATTTTAAATCTTCAAATTGTTCCGGTAAACTGTATTTGAGCTATTTTGGTCTCCATTTTCAAAACAATGAAAAATGTGTTTAAAATATTGGGACGTAACTTATATTTTATTTATTTACTGTACTCACTCCATTTTTACGTTTCAAATTAATAGAAAATAAAAGAATTTTCAATTTTTTTAAATTATTATAGTCTTACAACCCCTTAAAGGGGTTGCCTCTCTCAAGAAATCCATTTATTCATGTTCTCGAAGACTCGAAGAATAAAATTTTTTTCTATCCATCCATCGATGGCTTCAAATTATAATTTAAAGGTGCCATTTTTTACATTCAATTATTCAGATCCAGATGACTGCTCTGTTATTTCTATCAGAATAAAGATCGGCTGCGATTTGATCTCACATCCGACGTAGACCGCAAAATTCCGCGATCATGCTGGCGTCGTCTCGTTGAGCCACGTTGAAACATCGAACGTAGCGGAAGTGCGGTGACATTTTCCGGAATACAAATGAGGGAAAGTACGGACGCGTATCTCTGCGGCCGCGGAGCGCCGGGCTCATTGTCGGTCGGTTGATAAACGATTTCCTCGATCGTTAACCCCCGAGCTGCTCGAGCTCTGTACGCGACCGCCTCGTGGCCGCGAGTGTGACGTAAAATATTATTCTCCGCACACAATTATACATTCGTTTCTCTTCCTGCGGCTCGAAGGCGTGTGCGATCGGCGGCGATGGTGACGAAGTTTAATAAATTTACCACGCGTCAGAGATCACGCGCCCCGCGTCTCGTTAGCTCCAGCTGGCGTTGGCAAATCCGAATATCGGCACCGTCGGAGACGCCAACGCCGCCGAGGGAAAGGGAGAGAGAGAGAGAGAGAGACGCCGATGGGAAAACTATTTATCTTTATTGTCCACCGGGGACATTTTTCATCGATATCTGCTCGTAATTCTGTTATTCGCGGCCGCGGACGTAGGTTCGCATGCTAATAAAACGCCTTTGACGCTTTGTTGTCTGAGATTATTCGCGCGCCGTATCTTCTGAATCTTTTTAAATGCCCCTTTTTTTCCTCCGCCTCGGTGAAATGCGTGACATGGTAATTACGTTCGCCTACATTTTCAATATCTTTCGTATGACGGATCTCGCTGTTCATACCAATCGAGTACTATTTTCGAGTATTATTCATCGACGTTGCTAACGCAATTGCGTGTAGAGACTAGAAAATGACGCATATCGATTCCACGCGAAAATATTCAGCGTTTGCAACTATTACATTCACACGCCTGCACATATTTTTTAATGTTTTCATTACTAAAGATTTTACCATCATGTATAGTAATTAATAATATATATATTTTAATAAAAATTAATAATACTATAAAACAATTTTCTCAACTCTCTATATTAATAATTTTTTTTATTTGCGAAATAATATCTGTAATTTTAAATTGCAAGATATAATTTTCTTAATGATGTATTTTTTGTATAGTTATTGGAGATTATTCGAAACGAGGAATTTCCGGTGGTGAAAAGAAGAGGACGAGTATAGCTTGTGAATTACTTACGAATCCATCATTAATGTTACTTGACGTAAGTTTTCTTCTATATTTTTTCTTTGTAAGCTGCATGTGTGTCTTAAATTTTATTAAATTTATATAGATTGATTAATATGATTAATTTAATTTGGTTTAAATCGGTTTACAGTTACATCATTAATTTTATAAACAATATATATGCTCACATATCCTATATTTGTAATATAATATACATATATATGTATATAATTATCTTTAAATGTTAATTAGTCGGAAAAATTATTGTAAGATTTAAATAACTTATGGAAACATGCAGAAATTTACGAAGCTTATGCAAATCTAATTATGAAATAAATAACAGAGACATTAAATTGTTCTCTTCAATAATCTAGAATTCTATGATATTAAGAAATTGTAAAATAGAACATTTTTTAAAGTATAATATATATAGAATTGCAGCTCCACTTGTCTTATGATTTATAAATTAAATAATGTTTAAAGTTTAAAAGTTCATCCAGAAAAAATCTAGCATTATGAGCGTTAATTTATGAAATGTTTTATTTTTCAGGAACCTACGAGCGGACTCGACTCGCATTCGGCACAGGCATTGATTTCGCGGTTGAAGAAATACGCCGAGCAGGAGGGTAAGAGCATCGTGGTGACGGTACACCAACCTAGTTCCAGGATGTTCCACAGTTTTAGTAAGCTTCTCCTACTGAGTAACGGTCAGGTGGCGTATTATGGTTCGACGGCGAATGTCGGCAGATTCTTCTCTACGATAGGACTTACGCTACTGCCGCATTACAACCCCGCAGACTTCATTCGTGAGTGCACTTTACTGATATAAACTGATTTCGTTGAATTAGACTTGCGAATAATATATACACCTAATAAATGAAATGTTGCCTCGCGTCTTTATTTCTCTTTAAACATTTTAAATTCATAAGATTCGTGATTTTTGAAAAAAAGAGTCTCCGTTTCTCTAATATATTTTTTATGATATAAATTTTTTTTTTTATAACTCTCTATTCTATATATGTGTCACAAAAAATATTGCACAAAGTTAGAAAAAGTATCTAAAATTTAATTTAACTATAATAACACATGCATATCTTTTTTTATTCTGCATTTTTTATTCTGCATTTTTATTATCATGTTCAATGTTACGTCAAGTGGTGTAAATATTTTTTAATGCAATAAATATGTGTAAGATACGAAAGTAAAAGAATATTTTTCTAAAATATTTGCATTATTATCGAGACAAATAATTTCCTTCATGCGTACATAATATATACATTTGAAAAAAAAAACTACAATTTTGTTTATTTTCTGAAATAACTGCTTCTTGCTGACGGAATGCCATGACGAAAAACGGATAGCTATTCCCATGAACTGTTAGAACCGACCGAGAAAAGAAACTCGGCATTGTACGAAATGCTTCTGTTTCAGTGGAACAAATAAAGGGACCAGAGGAAGTTCGAGATCGCATCGTTGCCGCAGCGAGAGCTGCAAGACAGGGACCTGACTGCCCACCGGAACTTCGCCCGGAATATAATCCCAGCCAACATCCGCTCTGCGACCATCTCATCCATTATCACGAGCACCACATCAGCCACAACGGTATTATATAGTATGCAGTCCGCCCCGCGATATACGTATTTAAATGTATGCACACCTAGACTTTTCTCCGGACTGCAGGCGGACCGTTACGGCTCCGATGTGTCCATTTAAAGCGCGCACTTGCTCAAAGATCGAGTATCTCGCGTCCGACCTATGGAACGCTGGAAGGGCCGCTTTATGAACTACTAAGATAGGCAACTTGACTGAACCTGTCCGCTGAATGTTTAGAGCCTTTAACTCGCGGAGCGTTATAGTGATTCCCAAAAGGGGGATTATTTATCTTTCCATTCTTAATAGTATAAATATTTATGTATATTTATGAACGATGAAGTTTCCGAAATAATTTAAAATCTCTCTTCAGTTTTCAACAACAAATAAGAAAACGAGATAAAAAATAGCGGATATTTAAAAATGCACTATTTTTTAAACAAATAATGTTAAAAAATTTTTATCATCTAAACTGAATTAAAAGTTGAACAAAATATTCTTTCTCAAATACATTTGATACTAAAAAGTCATCAAAGTTGTCGAAAATAAATATAAGAACTGAAATTATGTCTTAGGGCCTCCTCCGGATGAATTATAATGTAGGTTCATTCGGACGAGGCCCCGACATAATCAAGATCGAACTTCACTTGGTAAGTTTGTTTAATCTTAAGATTATGTCTTAGGGCCTCGTCCGGATGAACCTACATTATAATTCATCCGGACGAGGCTCCGACATAATCAAGATCGAACTTCACTTGGTAAGTTCGTTTAATCTTAAGATTTTCTATGACAAATATAATTTGAATTATATTGTATAATTTCTATTACAAAAAAATTTACAAAAAATGAAAATCGATTTTATGCATAATATTTATCTAATCACTTTTTTACATTTTTGAATTTTTAAAACATTAAATATTAATGAAATTTTTTTAAATATTAATTATCTTAGAGGCCATAAAATAATTAAGAATTATTTTCATGAAAGAAATTCTATATGATAAAAATTACACAAAATTTTATATAAATAATGTTGAACAGTGTAAACTTGTTATTTAATATTTACGAATGTCACAATAAAGTAAACTATTAATATATTTTAAAAATGAGCGAAGCAAAATCATGAAAGAATGTCACCGATTTCTGTTTCTTTCAATTATACATATATTTCTACCTATTTGCGTATTTATCTGCGATGCAATTCTCACAAAGCTACTCTAAACACTCGATCCTCCGGTGATTTTACAGTGAAGGAAGACGAAGGCCGTACACTATGGTTGGACACACAAAGCCATGCAAGCAGCAGCGCGAGTTCTGCTGATGACGACTATTCCTGGCAGTGGCCCACCAGTTTCTGGTCGCAGTTCAAAGTGAGTACGAATGTTTGCAGCAATTACCGAATACAATGCCATTTTACTCATTTAAGCGTTCTTTGTCTCCACAATCTTCATCTGACACACTTTTTCGAGTTTGAGGATAAAAGATGAAAAGCAATAAACATATTATTATTATTATTAAATAATAAACAATATAAAAATATGTATTAATATGAAAAGGTAGATGCAATACACAAGTCGTCTTTTTCATAGAAAAAAAAATACAGTTGGAAAACGATATCTTCTTTGTTATTCATGTTTTAAAACTGAACTCATCGAATTTGATTTTGAATTATTTGTGACATAAGAACAATGTCTGATTCTTGAAAGCAGCTTATTTTTATTTGAAGCCTTAATATCTGGAAACTGGCGTAGTAGGTCTTGGACGTTCCAAGCGACCGTTCCAACGTAATTGTTCATAATTTCCAAAGCGTATCCTTCGCAGCGGATGAAAGTGTAGCCGCTATATAAGTCAGACTAATTCTTCGAGTCTGATATGACGCACCGTTCACCGCGAAAGAAAGAAGCGAATCGGCATGCCCTGTGTTATTCATCGCGGGCGCCGATTAACGAATGCATCTAGACTAATGTGTACCGGTTTACCTATTCGCGGAGAACGCGTCACCGATCGCGTCGTAGGTGGTTCGCGACATCGCTGAGAATCGCACGCGCAGGAGAGAAGTAGGGAAAGGGGAGGCGCGCGTGCATAAACGTCGCGGGTAAAAGAAGAAGACCGGCCGGACACCGAGAGGAGAACTGGGACGCATTTGCACGATTCGCCATATCCGGATAATTACCGCGCGACCGGTATGCCCGTTCGTAATCGCGCTTTACGTACGAATACGAACGCCGCGTCACTTGCATCACTTTTACTTGGCAGAACCACGCGTTCTTCGCGGCCTACAGTAGCGGCTCCGCCGTCTCTCGTCGTTCCCGAGAAAGACAGACGGACAGCGAGAGAAAAACAAAGCCCGTTCAAGGCCCGATATTCTATCAGCGATATTTATTGAAACTAGGAGACACGGAACATAAATTTCGTTCTCTTTGTTCGTTGACCTGGACATCGTAAAACAATAAGTAACATCGACCGAAAAGCAGCCTTTCACGCGATGCCCGAGACACACTGTATGTACCACAGTTATTGTTTAAAAAGGCCTTCGAAACCAGCATTGTGAAACTTTGCGTTCTATTTTCTCACGGACGCTGATATAATCGAGTAGTTCCGAAGGTATATTAACCTGACGTGTATTATTATAAAATCGTGAAATAATCCACGTAACCGAAAAACCGCATCGAATGCTCAACAGGAAAAAAGCACTGCAGACGACAATCTTTTCCTAACTTTTCAAAAAAGTTTTTGTTTCAATTTTATATATTTTACGACCTTCCCGTAACTCAATATTCAAACATCATCCCGAGCCTTTTGAGCCAGAAGGATTTTTTTATGTAGACGATCAGAGTCACTCAAATGAAATCTTCAATTTATTATGTTTGTTAAGCGCGAGTCGGTGTAAATTGCAACCCGGCTCTTACGGAAAGTTTGCGGCTATTGAGTATAAAATGTACGAAATGTTTTCCTTTGATTTCAGGTATTATCGGAAAGAAATTTTCAAGAGGCACGACCACGAATGTTGTCGCGTCTTCACTGGCTGCAAACAGTAGCTCTCGGGCTTCTAACTGGGCTTTTATGGCTGGGTCTTCCCAGAACTGAAGCAGCTATTCACGATATCCAGGGGTGGATGTTCTTTAGCAACACGTACTGGATGCTTTTTGCACATTTTGGAGCGCTCACTAGCTGTGAGTTGAATTTAATTCTCATTTGCGCGCTTGTAACTGAAATCCCATCACAAAGGGACGGGTATCCATTGTGCCGAGACTAGACTGATTATCTCGACAATACCTGCATTAATTAGACACTTGGACGAAACGAAATTATAAATATCAAATTTGCGGCGAGCCAACAAAATAAATTTCAATTATACGGGAATGTAATTGTGTAGATTTTCTAAATTAACAGTTAAAGCGTTTATTTACGAATTAAGCTCAAAGCGCGTGCGATTATAAAGGCTCTTTCTCGAATAATGAAATTTATTTCTTCACTGCTTTTTAATTAATTTCAACTTTATTTTAAAATGCTTGGAAAAGCAGATGAAATTGATTGGCTAATTGGACTTTATCAGCCATTACCGTACTCAATCAGCCATTCAGTGAGGTTCACTTTTTATCGCAAAGGACCAGAGAATGTTCAATCAAGAATGTTAGCACGTGTGGCACGCCATGACCTAATACGTGCTCGGTAATGGAGGTCCTTAAATTCATGTTTCTCTGATAGCTAGGGCGTAGACACAAGTACATAAAATAATAGATATACGCGCTTTTTCTTATGCAAATTCACAAAATTGTATATTACATAATAAAATGGTGAATTGAAACGTTAGATGGAATGCATCTGTATAATTAGCATCAAATTCTGTATCAAATTCAATCAAATTTTACAAGAAAGCCTCGCGAACTGAAAAATTTAGATTTTAATAAAATGTGGCATAAATTTAGGAGGGAGGGGAATAAATATATGTATAAATTTAGAAATTTTCAGTTGTGGCCCAAAAACGGTTTAAAGAAATAAAACTATCTTTTAAAGATAAAACTTTCGCTCTTTTTAATTAAATTTTTGAAAATAATGTTTTTCAAAAAACGAATAGCGTAATTAAGTAGAGGTATTTTTACTAAAAAATTTTTGTATAAAACATTTTTCAATATTTTATTTAGTTTATGAAATACATTACAGAAAAAGCGAAAATCTTTTTCTCTTTGAAGGGTCATTTTACCCCTTTAAACCATTTTTAGACTGCAAAATGAAAATTTCTAAATTCATGTATTTACCTTTCTCTCCCCTACATTTGTACTTGTATTTTTCATTAAAATCGGAATTTTTCAGTTCGCGAGATTCCCCTTGGACAAACAATGTAACACTGACAATGAGATTCGGAAATCTAGAATTGAAGATATTCGGAAATCCAGAGAAGAAAAAAGGAAGAAAGTGGGCGCGCGTCGACTATTATATCACGTAACTCGTTCAAAAATAGGTTCACGAAAAATCTTTACTGAGGATTGCAATCTAGTCGTTTTACAGTTTCCTATTTCGCGAGAAGTGAGACAGTCGGAAGCGAAACATTAAACGCGAAACGGTAATACATCGCTCCTGATGGATTTGCTATAAAATCGATTTTAACATCACTTGTTATAAGCGGACACGCAGACGTGTTTGCCCAGCACAAACCCAGCGCGAGGATGATTCTGAAAATAATGCGCGGTGACAATGTTTTTCCAGTTCCTCCGGAGCGAGAGGTGATAAACAAGGAACGCATGTCAGGATCCTATCGGCTCTCGGCCTACTACCTGGCGAAGATGGTGGGCGAGCTGCCGCTGACGATAACGCTGCCCGCAGTCTACCATATAATTAGTTACCCGATGTTGGGCTTCCATAATATAGCGGTCTTCATCACGCTGCTCGCGTTCTTGCTGCTCAACACTGTAGTCGCACAGGTATGCAATTTTCTACTCGATTGCAGCCAATGTTAGATATTGGGCAAATGGCGATTTTATGTCATTTCTAAATGAAAACTTTGATTCAATATAATAGGATTTCGAATGTTATTTTTTGATCGATTTGCGTACCGAAATATTCCGTTCAATCACGTCGAACTGAATTACAGTTCGTAAATATATAACAGCTAAAACGAATCGAAGCATAGTGAAAAATTCGATAATTTATCTACACGTAAAATAATTATACACAAAGATTGACAAATGTCAGATTTTCATTTTTATTGGCATGCACCAATAACATGATGATGTCAATATCGATTTGGGTAACACTCATATTGAATTGAAATTTGCAATCATCCGTCTGATAATTGTATAGCTAATCTTCAGAACGTAACATAATTTTCTTATCGATTTATCAGATAATTCTTTCAATTGTATAAAAAAAATTTGATTTTAATTCTAAAAATAATTTGGAAAAATTTTGAAAAAATATAATGTGAATGAAAATATTTGTTAATATGAAAAAAATTTTAGATATAAAGAAATCATATCATGCATAATTTTAGCCCATAAAAATCAAGATTCTGTTTTTTTTTTATCAAAATTTTTTTACATTTGTTTTAGAATGATATGAATAGTCTAATATTTTTTTAAACAGTCTAACATAACTCTATTTTTAAATGTATGATATGTATTTAATTTTAAACATACATTGCATTGAATTTTCTTTTTTTAAAGGAGAGATTGTTTTTAAAGAAGAATTCTATTTTATCTTTCTTCTTGTAACTTTTATATATAAAAAAAGATATTAAACTGTAATCAAATGGGACAGAAAAATATAGCTATTTGTCGCTCTCAAAAAGTTATTATCCCGGTCAAGAGAAGTTATTAAAATATTTAATACAACGTTACCTAGATGTTAAAATTCAACATAAGCGCAAGAATTATTCCGATTTGAAATTCATAAATGTAATATAAGCAATATCTATTCTTTACAATGAAATATCCAATAAAATAATTTTGTTGAAAGTAATTCATGTAACCGATAATCGCAACCGTATTTCATTACTATTTTTTACATTATTGAAAGGTATTAAATATACAAACGCTTTCAAGCGCTCTCAGCTTACCTCAAGCCGAGATTGGAAATTTGCACCAAAATGCACAAGAGTATACGTATATCTATCGACCACTCTTGAAAGCTATCGACCAGGAAAGAGAGAGAGAGAGAGAGAGAGAGAGAGAGAGAGAGAGAGAGAGAGAGAGAGAGAGAGAGAGAGAGAGAGAGACTGCCGGTTATTCAACCGTTCGACATAAGTCGGTTTTATTGCGTCCAGCTCTTCAATTTCACGATGTTTTTTAGAGTGTCGGATTCTTCGTGGGCGCTTGCTGCGAAGATCTGCAGGTGGGCATCACTGTGTCTGCGCTCTACACACTCTCGACGCAGCTTCTAGGCGGTTATTTGGCGACGTCGGTCCCACCATGGCTAGCGTGGGCCAGATACATCAGTATGATGCATTATGCCTATCAGAATATGCAGATTCTGGAGTTCGGCGTTGGCGAACCGATTGCGTAAGATTATATCTTTTGTTTATTCACGTCTATCTTTTCGTATCGTAGTTGGAGCAATATCTCAAAATTTTATCTCGAGCGAACGAACAGTTGCTAAAAAGTTAAAGATTTACTTTCCAATAAAAAAATTAAGAAAAAAATTTAATGAAAACTTAATGAAAATGAATGCAAACAGATGCGAATGTGATAAAAATTTCGGAAATAATGGTTTAACGATAATACGTAGAATTTACAAGAAAATTGCTCTTCCGAAGAATATTCAAGAAACACGAGAAACATTTTTCCAAATATAATTCACAAATCATAAAGACAAAAATTAAAATGTAGATACGTGAAATTAGATATAAACGTCCGAAATTACGTGCACAATTAAAGTTTTAATCTTGAATCAATTGAGTAATGTAAATCATGGGTTATTGAATCGTAATATATAAAAAAAAAAAAGAAAAATCCTCTCCCTAAGGCTGTTCTAATCAAACAAATAATCTTGTGTATGACAGATGCTCGCAGCCAAGTAAATTCGCCGAGTGCAGAAACGGCACGACGATACCCGTTTCTGCGATACTGGATAGTCAAGGCGGGGTCAAAGGTTCTGGTCTACCATTGTGGGCGAACACGGCGGTGCTACTGGCGTTCCTAATCGTTTTCCGGACCCTGGGCTACCTCGTCCTGCGTTATTACCGTGTACCAAAATGAGCGTGTTGGGAGACACGCAAGTAGCACGCAAATTCTCGACACGACTTTTCGCGAATCTTCAGTTTTGTTACTATATAGAGTATTATAGCAAGAGCCGTCGTCGCGCTGTCGCGTGTCTCGCGCCTCTTGTCGGGAAATAAAAAACGGCCGCACGTTCCGACGTTGTCTCCCAGGAGAATTTTCTCCCGTCGAGCTGTCGAACGTCTGTAAAGTTTTTCTGTCTAGCTTGAAAACGTGGGGGAGCGGCGCGAACGGTTATCACGCGAATGCGAGCGTTTTCACTTTTCCTGGTGGCATGCATCGAGCAATGCGACATGAAATGCGAGACTCTGCAACAGATATGGCGAGAATTCTATATATACATACAAACATACATATGTACATATACATACATACATACATTATATGTATATATATGTATATTTATATATACATGTATGTATGCATACATATGTATATATTATATTATACATAGTAAATGTTGAGAGACTTTACAAACGTAAGGAGCGCAAATGCGTGTAATTCGAAAGAGAGATGTGCCAGCGCGTGTTCATGAATGTCGTTAGCGTGAACGAACACGGGACATCATTGTTTTCTCGTTGTTTGCGGCAAGAAGGGTATAATAGTAGAAAAAAATTTGACGCGGTGTCGCCGAAACAGACTGAACATTTGTACGATGGCGATGAACCTTTATACATAGAGAGATATACATATATATTAACATACATATGCGCATACACGCGGACAGTAGGTTTAGATCCTTAAACATATTTGTAAGCGATCCATCACGTCTTATCTCTTTTTTTTTACTTTTATTACCGCCACAATTGCTACGTTAATGTTTGTTGATATCGGTAAGAGTACTGCTACTGTTTCTATCATTACTTACTACCTTTTTACTATCGAGACGCTGTAATTAAGACATAGATGAAAGATTATGCTGCTAATTCTAAAGTTGACAGGGTGGAGGAAATAAATATATATATAGCGTGTTATATATATCGATATTGTTCCACCGACAAGATACTATTAAACACTATCGACTCTGGCCAAATTTTCGTGACTGTTGACAGAGATTCGGAGATCCAGAAATAATACAAAAGTTGGCATTATATAGATTGTCGATATAAATATGTGAACAATTAGCTTATAATGTAATATTAAATTTATAATTTGTTATTGCACAGATATAATTTATTTTTATAATTTATTACTATACAGATACGTCCATCTACGGCAGTAACATCACATATGTAGCCATAAAACTGTATTTTTTTCCATAATTCACTTGTATCTATAATCAAATATATACCGGCTATAATAATGAAAATAACAAAGTGTAGTTTTAAATAAAAATCAAATATTGAGTCATAGATATACGTTCAATATGAAATATTATGGTAACATACAAACTTAATATTATATTATAAGCTAATGTAATGTTTAAATTTTGCCAATCACGCGAATTTCATTCGAAAAAACTGTCGATTTTTAATCCTTTTGGTATGAAGAATGACCATAATCCCTCACCAGTCGCAAAATGTTTACTAGATACTTTGAAGAATACGCGAAAACGTTCTCACATCTTTAAAAATGAGCGAAATCTTCTGGTGCATGTTTAGTTTAGTAGCTACGCGCGTGCTGTTAAACGTTTTTCATGCCCAGCTAGCGGAAACGCTTTTCGACTGTTGTACCGAAAGGGTTGATAGTATCTTGTTCGCAATGGTAATAATACGCGTGTACGGCTCGTGTGATGCAACACTTTCGAAAATTTTGCACGCGCCACAATTCACGATGAACGTGGCGGCGATGAAAAAGTATCGACTTTTTACGTCGATTATAAAATTTGTTGATTTCTCCAATATATCTTCGTGATATTACTCGTTATGAGAATGAGGATCCGAAATTAATGAGCGGTATAATATTTCATTGTTTACTCTTTGTACATAGAGAATGTGTATGTGTGAGTGTGTGTTATTTGTAAGAGAGAGGAAGCGAGAGAGAGATACTGCTTATGTATATATGAATGAAATATACACACCTTTCATTCTTATATACATACATACCCGCAGACACACTTATATATGCGTATACATAATGATAATAATAGTAATAATAACGACGCTAAGTATTATTATTCCAATTATTATTACTATTATTATCGTGTAATGATTATTCTAATTATTTTAATTTTTATTATTATAATATTATTATTATTATTGTCGCATGTACATTTTTAACGGACTGAATGAGACGCGCTGTATTTTTTGTACATGCACGCGAAAAGGACGATATATTACGCTGGAGTCGCATTAAGATTATACAATTCGCGTGAATCCATTTCGTTAACACTGATATCGTAGTGTGTTGTTATACTCCTTTCCTCTCCCGAGTTACACAGTCACGGAAAGCCAGTGTTTGTTATAAATAAGATATAAATTAGATTAGATTATTGCAGTTATACATGCGGAGGACATGTATCCATCTGCGATTGTAACGCATGTCAGCCAATCAGCAAGTAATAATATTGTAAGGACAGTGAACTGGACGACTCCAGTGGCCAAGTAGGATCGCCACAAGTATGGTGAATCTCTGATTTCATAACGAAGTTAAAGACGAAATATGATCGATGCATATCTCCGCGCGCGTACGAATGCGTGTTGTCTACAATCTCGTTGCTGTTACGATCGATAGCTCGCTTTCGCTTTTATTACCCGGTATTGCCGATCTCCTTACGATAACGATAGATCAGTTAGTTTAGTCAGGAATGAACGTTTCGAATTCGCCGCATTCGCCAAAGGACCTCGATTCCGCGAGTCACGATCACGGAGAATCGTCCAGTACACCAATAAACGCAATATCCACCAAGTGTTCATTGAGTTTGGTAAACGAGGCGCGAAGAGGACAGAGCGGGAAGAGAGGATTCGTGTACGACGAGGATCATTGCTTCCTAATTATATGAGGCTGCAAGAGGAATGCAAGAAACAAAGAAGATGGAGAAGAGGAGAAAGAAGGAGGAAAAAGCCGCAGGAGCGACGTCACCGTGTAATAACGAGATAAACCGAGCCGGTTTAAGACATCCTCGGGCGATCCTTATGCGACGCACGATTCGGGGCCGCTGTATATATTAGACAATTGGCCGTAAATGTAGAAAATCACGAGGGGAATGTAAACGACTTGATAGAAAGCGTTTCTTGTTGAACTATGGACGATCAAATTTTTTTTTTTCCCTTCAATTAATTTTTACGTTAAAAGACTTGGACTAGCCAAAGATCAAAATTATAACAAAGACGGGACTAAATTACAGTGATTACGGTAGTCTTAAACTGGCTCTGGCAACAAACAATGTTACGTATCTGAAAGAAGCAGCACGATGAAGCAAATGTATAAACAAAGATTTGGCTGTGTCAACGTCTGTTGATTTCTCTGTCGTTTCTTCTTTTATATTTTTAACGTCTGAATCGAAACCTCTCGACGAAAATAAGGAAAGTGAGAGGAAGAGTGAGAGTAAAATCCAAGATAGAGTGAGATGTGCCGCGAATGACTTGAGAAAGAGAGATAAAGTGCGAAAGAGACAGAATAAAAGAGCGAGAGAGTATGCGGAAAAAGATTACGCTCATATCTTTATCGCACATTTAACGTTGAATGATGGCTGAATCTCGGAGAATCATTAAGATAACAATCTCTGTACGTTCCATATAAACAAAAATGCAATCGCATTTCACGTTAAACTTGCGATGAAATGAGTTTTAATGTTGAAGCGAAGAGGAAAAGGCTGTTTCGGGAGCCGTACGTCGTTCACTGAACGAGCGATGAATATATGACATGCATACAGCTCTACATCACGCCATTTTTTTTATTGTCACAAATCCAAGTAATTTATTTTATTTCTTTTATTAATCCCGAATAGTAAAAACCGTGAACAAACGCGAACAAAAATCGAGCGAACGCAATATGACGAATGTAAACGCCGCTTTTGTAGGCGATTATAACGACCATTCTCTACGAGTATCTCCATAAGGTTGCAGATGTGCAAAAGCGGAAGTCTCTTTCCTTTACCGCCTCCAACGCTATTCTATCATACGCAGGAAATGCACTTTTTGATCATGTAGACATCTTTTCAAAATTTTGATATCCATATATATATATCTATATACAATTATACTATACAATGTACACAATTGACTGTTAATAATCCGCGCGACTGGACATTTGTATGCGTTTACAACTTTAGCAGCGAGCTCGGACTATGTGATCGATTATTCACGCTCGGAACCATAAATTGCAGGACTCACATTTTCTGCTGGATGCCGCAAGGGTGCAGGACGAAACGCTTCGTCTCGTTTAATGCGCAACTATGATCGAGACGAGCGTGTTTAAACCGACGGAAATTAACATATGCACATTGGTGCGCCATCGTTTTTTCATGCGGACCAGAATAGATAATTGCAAGACAACCTAAACGGTCAACTTCTATATAGCTGTTCAGAAAAGTGTACACCAATAGCGACAATTAGATTAGGAAGTGAAAGTATTCTTCCATAATGAAAAATTTGATTTCAAGAATAAAATGACGCATGTAACTCGTTTATTATTATTGATTAGAATTTAATAGAATTAAGATGTTTTATTGAAATTTATTTGCAAATATTTGTATTCAAATAAGTTTTATCGACTAAAGTTATTCAATAAAGCGGATATTCTTTTCAATTTTGGTTGAGATAAAATACAGAGTTTAAATTATTTAATAGTAAAATGGAAGTTTAATATAAATTATATGAAAAAGTTGCTACTGTTATACATTCTTTTAGAACATCTGTATATACTCGTTTATATAATGAAATATTACGAAAGTAAAAAGCACGAGAAGCACTTTCGATTGTTCGCCAGATCGGCGAATTTGGATATTACAATAGCTAAATAATGTGTATGAAACTGATCGTGATTTATAGTAAAGCAACTATTTTTTTCCGCGAAACCTTCTCATTTTATAATCATGACATCATTCTCACTTTAACATGACATCCATGCATACTTCATCCTCCTCGCCGCGAACATTTCGCACAATTCAAACTTTGGAATATGCAAAAAAAATGTACATGCTTTTGCACTAAAACTTTATAAGACTGATGACTAATGTTTTTATATGAATATAATAAATGGCAGGATAAAGATTCCCAAATTAAAATTGCGTTTACATGTTTGTACGTGTAAGATGTGATGAGCTATGAAACTGTAGATTTTCGACGATAATTATTTCCCTCCCGACGTAGAGAAAAGAAATTCAAATTTCAACTAATCACACACAGCCAAACTTTTCTACGAAGGCACGATGTAGCTTCGGCTTCGATAGCACACCGTTGAATTTGTTGAATTTCAACAGATAGATCAAAATCACTCTACAAGTAAATGAAAATCGATGGTCGCACGCCGAACTTATATTCTCATCAATACTTTCCATCCGATACAGATCTGTGTGTTTCGCGGAAAATAAAATTAGGGTGTCTCGAGCAAGACTATTTCGCTTTACAAAAATAGTGCCTTTTTTACAAAGACTCTGTTGTTTGTGCCAAGTCAAATCCAAAGGATCTGTAAGACACACTGTCAGTGTACAGAGTGGGAATAGAGAGTGAGAAGGGTAAGAGATAGGAAGGGAGAAAGAAAGAGGCGGAGAGAGAGAATGTAGATTAGAGTGGAAGCGAGTGTGTGCTGCGAAGTTTGTTAAACGATAGACTGAGAATCAGCGTACGAAAAGTCACACGCGGAACGGACTTAACTCTTTTTGTTAGGAAGGATAGGCAAAACTTTGGCGGACACGAAGACGAGCAAGGACTTTTCTGACGAGCGCGGATTGAAAATAAGCCGAGACATTTTCGTGCGCACGCACGTACATGCAACATAAGTGCGCACGCAACGCACGTACAAAACGCACGCCCATACAATTTGTCGAGGAATGTCCTCATTTTACAAAACTTACGAGAAATACCGGGACTAAAAAGAAATGCCAAAAGTGTTCGATTGATTCAATGCCGCCGTGGATCCCCGATTAGTATCTTATTATATAGAACGACGGAAACAAGTAATGTAAATGTGCTAAAGAAGTTTAATATATAATTTTAATTACGGTTGTACACATATATAAAGCTCTATATATATATATATATATAAATATATATATGAAAAAAAATATATATATGTGTGTGTGAACAGACAAAAGCACCGTTCTTTTTCTGGTGCTCGTTAATAAACGTGTTAACATCCAGCACGACACATTGCACACCGAGTATATATTTGCACACGCGTACAATTATATACTTCATATTATTTACCCTCCCGACGCAAACACCAGACGTATAACTTTATCCCTTCTGTACATATATACATACACGCAAATATATATGTATAATGTAATGTTAATACACTAACAGAAAAACCTTATTATTTTCTTTTCATAGAAATTACATTAATTAACTGATAGTATTATTCCTGTTGTCCGTGTAGTAGATGTACGGTCCGCATTATTACCTAGACGATAGCTCGTTATCTAGTTATTTTTATTTTACCACGAAATGTTAATATCACTATTGCTATAGTAATAATAAGAATTATTATTACTACTAATACTATGGCTACTTTATTATTACTATTGCTATTATTAAAAATAATTTTTTATTATGACTATTATTATTATTATTATTATCATATCGTCATTATTATTATTATTATTATTATTATTATTATTGCGGTTATTGCTCCAACTATTACTCTAACTATTGCTATTAATTATTATTAGTATTAATTATCTATTAATTATTATTGTCGTTATCAGCAACATCTCCACTATCATCATACGTCGTTGTCATTGATATCACCGTTGATATTCTATTATCGTATGTGGATGATATACGAAACTATTTCGAAACAAGTGCACGCTATCGACTTATGTCATATTTTGCATAATTGGAAAAAGTTATTAGATCTTTTTATTTCGTTTTAATTTTAAGGAATTTATTCGATACGTTTATCTCGCTTTATTCTTCGATTGTGATTTTGTTTTATTTAAGATAATTTGTAGTGTTGATAATTATATTAGTGATAAATATAACATCAAAATTCCTTTTTTCTTTTTTACTTTTTAAAATCTTAAAGATCGGATATCAAAGAAACAAATTATAATATTCACAAAAAATCTTTTATTTATGCAATACTTTCGATAGTGTTTTTTATTGAATTTTGTCAATATATATATTTTAGAAACGTGGAATGGAAAACTATTGACTTCATAAAAAATTGCAAATTGCATTAAAAAAAATTCTTCATAGCTTTGTATAACTCGTGAGGTATGATCGCGACAAAATTATTGTACATAGCGACGTGATAGCTGCACATGTGTTCTAAACGACGAAAAGAATATTTTAAAGAATATTTTCAGGCTAGATAATGTATCACAGATGCACTGCGTTTCCAAAAATCCGCGTTAACAATGATACATTACTAAGAGGCACATATTAAGCGGTAAATTTATCTCTTCGCAGACTTTTCATACTTTCTGAAGTGCGGACTATTTTTTTTAATAGTTTTCGTCACTATTTGATCTCGTTTTCCATGTATTTCTCAGATTTAATATATATATATATATATATATATTAAATCTATATGAATCAGCAGGATTATATATATATATATATATATATATTTATGTATATATAAAATATTTATACATATATATATATATATTTCGTTAAAAATAGAAAAGTGTAATTTGAAGATTGTATAACTTGAAAATTATGTTAGTGTGAGAAAGAAAATTTTGCAAATAANAAATTTCAAGTATTAAAGTTTCCGAAATGTTAAATGCACATATACATGCATTTATCATTTTCGTCACTTATTTACAACAGCCAAAACAATATAATATGTGCATACAGAGATATCCTTGTATGGAGCTAAGATTTAAAAATGATAAAAATTATTAGACTTTCAAAAATATTATTTAAATCAACATCATTTTCTTTATGTCCTCTTTCACTTCATATCTGTAATTTCTATCTCGGGAGATACATCACGTGTTATGAAATTTCCAGTGTGAAGCCCGATATCCCCTAGTTTATTCATTTCCGTCTGTTGCTACAATCTAAAGGAAAGGAACACTATATGCACAATATTCATCAATAGGCGGGAAATTCCCAACTGATGAATATCTTATATCTCGATTAAAATTTATTTACAAAAGTAGGTCTGTACAAGTATCTTTCTGTCGCGACGTAGGTCTATCATAGCCTTGAATGCGAATAGACCGGTTTTCGGATATAAAGACCTTATTGCAAGAATAGCTTTGAAATATTCCGAAACGATATATATATATATATATATATATGTATATATATTACCATATAATTCTTCTTTTGAGAAAAAATGATTTGAACAAAACAAAGTTTTGTCAAGTAATATAATTTATTTTGTTAAAGTAAACACATATATAAATATATAGAAACGTGATCTTATAAGGCAGACTTAAAACAAATTAACAATAATTTTTTAAAGAT
>JAJVSH010000021.1:1235882-1303497 GCA_021460005.1 Tetramorium alpestre | reverse complement strand
ATACATATATACACAATATCGTGAGATAATGCCATCCATGCAATAACGTCTTTACAAATAGTATGGTGTTTGCTGATATTATCATTAAAAATTATTTCTTTAACCCTAGCCTTTTAACTCTAATTTTAATAGGAATATTATAATTATAGCTAAGATTATTTGTACCATTGATTAGGTGAGAGCACCCACAGTGACCCCAATAAAATTTTTTTACCGCAAGCGCTCATATATACAGTAGACTTCCAGATTTATTTTCCTATCAGCTTATTCAACTTCGTTCATCCTATAGGATTCTAATTTGCACGAAAGTATACTGTAATCAGAAGAACGTTTGCAGCCAGATGTTCATCACTTTAATACAAGTGAGGAGGGTCACAGTTTGATTTTACGAAATAGTCACTCGCCTTTTATCTCTTTTTTTTCTTATTCTATAAAGAGTGCCAATATGTCGTCGTTAGAGGAAGGATTACCACTACTAGCGCCGCTACTAGGTGGTGTATTCAAGTCCGGTGGATCCAGATACGAGAGAAGTTCCATTGCGTCCACATTGTCTGGCAAGAGCTGTAATAACAGATAACATATTATTAAATAAATTTGTAAAACACTTCAATTTAAAAATATATTCCGATTTGCTGCAAAAAATACACGATAATTTGATACGATGCAATGTACTCACATTTAACGCTTCTTGGCCGGTACCTTCCCCATCTATAACTGCAGCGGGATCGAAATTTAAGTCCGACGGTATGTCCGCAGCGGTGTCGTTATTTATGGTTGTACTAGTATTGCCGGAGGTGTTGTGGTTTCCCGTGGATTCTTGCGACGCGGGTGGAACGCTTGGCGGCCCACCAGCTGGCGTGTGAGGGGTAGATTGCGGAGTATGCGGTGTATGAGGAGTATGTGGCATCTATATACAATAATATTTAACTTTTGTTAACTGCAATATTTATCACATTTAATATTTCGCCATCATTTTTACCATTATTTCTATATTACTATTATTCAGACACATTACAGCAAAACGTACCTGGTCGTTGAGTGATTTCTCCATAGCATTGAGAGGATCTAAAGAATTAACAGATTCGTTTAAGTGCGAGAGCGGACCCGTTCCACTGACGTAGTCATTATTGCCGATAGTATTCGTCCCAGAGTTTATCTCGTACGTTCCACCTGACGTGTTCCGGTGATTTATGTTGTTATTCGAATACGTGGAAGATGTGTTGTTCATCATCGAGCCACTCACGATACTGTTCATATCAGGCGGTATGTAAGGACTCATAGCTTGATTCATATCCCAATTGTTCATAGTTGGCATATTCATACTGCCTGGCGACATGGCCTTGGTTGTTCTTTTACAATCGTTCTCCTCTTCGGACTTAATACCAGTTAAATTCTTTGCGGGTTTCCAATTAGCAAGCGAGTCTATCGTTACTTCGTCAACTTCCGTGGTATTTAATGTATTCAAAATACCCCACATATACTGATCGACCTCTAGGCCTTCCAACTGTGCAGATTTCCTGTAAAATATGCGACGTTTTATTTTCTTTTCCTTTTTAATTTTCAATGAATGCCAATCAAAATTGACAATTGACTTTTTAATTATACTTACGAGCATACGGGACACCTCCAGTTGCCTCGTTCGCAATTCATTTGCAAGTATGATTCCAAATCGAAACATTGTATATGCTTGCATTCATGTCCTCTAGCTGGCAGTGTAATGCGTTTGTGGGTAATAGGACATTTTAAGAGTACCTGTACACAATTAGATGCGTATAATTTAAAACATTATTGATATTATACTTTACGTAACAGAGCTATAGAAGCAAAAGAGAGCTTCAAAATGTTTTCGTAAATTTTACCTTTAGTGCTGTTTGTTCCACTACATCTTTCTCCGATTGCATACCATTGTTCGACATCGTATTACTGAAATTTCTTTTGATTTTCGTTATACAATGCTCTGCCGTCAACAGCCTTTTACGTAATAATCCCTGAAGTACACTTCGCACACTAGGTCGATGAACCAATTGGAGTACAAATAGATGCGACTGGAATATAACACAATGCAACTGTAAATCACACGTGTATCATAATGTGTGTATTTAAAAAAAAATAAAAAAAAATTTATAAATCAAAATTAAAACAAACAAAAAAGAAAAAAAATATTTTAAATTTATAATGAATAAATAGTTGAACATTTTGTACACAGATACATTCAATTAAATACAAAAAATCTATCTGTACGAAGTAAAAACTTGTTTTTGAGCGTACCAAAGATTCGCATTGCAAGGAATATCTTCTTATCTGCGAATTACGTAAACGCTATCGTTTAATTATTGATATCCTCAAACTTACACAACAGCATGCGGATACGGTAATCTGTATTGTGTTCCTTCCTGCTTGACAGACGTCCTTCAAGTAGAGAGGCTTGTGGGAAGCTTTGTTGTCCCCGCGGTCGATCACGAGGGGAGTCGCATTAACGGAAACTTGCACACTCGCCGGCCAATTCGTGTTCATCTGTCTATCTTCGTGGTGGAAACATTTGAGCTGTAGCTCCAGATCTGATCGCCACACTAGCGTCTGATGCACCGTGGGCTTCAGTTGGAATACATGATTGCTAACAGCCAAATTATGCTCTAGGCGGAAGGGTGGAAGAATTATGCCGTCTCTCACGGGGAATGTTAATCTCAATTCATCATCTGGAATAAACAGTAGAATCTCAATATAGCTGTTTTTAGAGACACAAATTAATATTAGAGAACCGTGTATATGTCATGCGTATCAAATTTTCCAATTTTATATCTAATAAACACTATTCTACGATTTGGAATAAGAAAAATGTTGATATTGTGTGCATGTGATTACATAACATCTCTTTCATTGATATAATTGTTGGTTATAATCAACTCAAAAATACAATTTATGTTGAAGAGCATGCATAAGAATATGAAATTCTAAAATCGCACTTACTCTGACTAATGTTGACGGGCGATTTCATCTCACTGAAATTAGGCTTAATGTCCGGATTCGGACTGATGTAAGGCGGCATGCTGGTGGCGGGTGTCAACGGAGGCGTCGGATTACCGGGAATGGGACTATGCTGATAATTCACATTGCCCCCGTTCGTCGATCTCATCGATACTCCGTCTTGCTGATATTGACTGGTCGCCACAGCGGACGCGCCGTATGACGCCTGGCCGCCACCATATCCCGGGTTCGGCTGATGGCCGATGAACTGGTTGCCAACCGAGGTAGGTGGAACCATGCAGACACCGGGAACGCCGTTATTACCGTAGCCGTATTGGTTTCCGGCGACCGTCTGAGACGGGGCATTGTAAGCCGGCGCCGCTTGCCTCATATTCGTCCCTCGTTGTATCATCGCGTTGGGCCCGAAACCAGCCGCAGTGGGATTCATGCTTTGCATAGATTGATATTGTTGCTGAAAATTCGGCCTCGCCCCGGTGGGATAGGTATTCGGATAATTCGGAGCAGCCGTCATGCCGTTGAAACCCTGCTGCATAGCCGCTGGATTCTGAGCAGCATATGGAACCTGCTGCCGCTTCTGCGCCATGTGCATAGCTGGGTTCGGATAAGGCGCTAATCTCCGTGGATAGCCTTGATGCGGCTGAGCCTAGAAACAAAGAGAAATGCGCTCTTATCGTAAGGAATAGAGACGTCGGAGACGCGCCTTTCGTCAGCCGAGATATACGCTACTGTAACGAGGCTAGAAATAGTAGTAATGCAAGAATATCGATATAAAATATTTAAAATATAGGACAGATAAATTTCGCTCATTGATTATCTCTTATCGAATCACGGCGGAATAGAGAGACGCAGTTAAGTACGTTTAAATTGCCACGTTGAATTTGAGATAAATACCTGCATCTTGTTCATTTGCATGTTGTTGGGTCCCATCATGTTGTTCATGGCTACGTTACCCATGTTGCTCATGGAGTTCATGGGCGTCATTCCGTTCATAGCATTCATACCGCTCATCCCGTTCATACCGTTCATTGCTCCCATTGTCATAGGATTCATCGAGTTCATGCCATTCATACTGTTCATCGAATTCATGGAATTCATAGTGTGCATCGGGCTCATCGTGCTCATGCCGTTAAAGTTGTTCATCCCGACTGGCCCCATTCCTGCCATTGGTCCTCTTTGGCCGTACCCCGCGTTGTACGTTTGGTGGGGTATTCCATGTTGGCTCTGCATCTAATAATAACGTTTAACGTGAATTTTCATTTAGAAGTTTATGAAAATCCAAAGAAGTGCAAACAGTTTATGAGAGACATCAAATATTGTGTGGATTCTGAGATACGTTTTATTATGGAATCGCAAGAGATTCATTTTTGAGTAGTCTTCCTCCATTTTCAATAATTTAATATATTAAAAATTTATTTCTTTACGAAATGATCATCATTATGTTCGTAATAAAATAACAAAGTTGAAAAAATTGTAAGTTAACAGTAATTAACGATCGACTGAAATAATTGATACTTATTATCCGTAAATTATGTTTTTCGTATTATATAAAATACTGTCAATTATCCACAGTAATTAACGATCGACTGAAATAATTGATACTTATTATCCGTAAATTATGTTTTTCGTATTATATAAAATAGTGTCAATTATCCATCATATCAAGAACATTATCTAATAAAAATATAAAAAAATTATTACATATAACATTATCTTATAAAATAAAAAAAATTATCGCGTCTTAACGAACGATTTTTTTCCTCTTCTTCTATCTTCATTATTTATCGTTTGACGTTAGTATGACGCGAAAAAAAAAAGATAAAAAATATCTACGTCAAGGATCATATCATATACGTTCACATATTTACTGAACTATTCTGGATAGCACTCTGATAGCCGTCTATGTAATGTATGAATCAGAATTCTCCCCTGGTCGTGCGCCATTGATAACGTGAGAGCCCGGTCAAACATTTACCTGATTGAATTGCGAGGGGATGTCCTGGCGGTCCTGCATGGCCACCACGCTGGCAGTGGCGGTGGCCGTAGCGGAGGCAGCTGCTACCATCGCCGCGACACGAAGTGGCGAACCACCCCTTCCGTTCTGGGGTGGCACGGTGCTATGATAGCCGGATGATAACGGCTGCACCCCGACGCCGATCGCCGCCGTTGCTGATAGCGTTGCACCACCACCGCCGTTCCCCCCGGGTGGAAGAAAGAGCTCTCTCTACGATCAGCCTTCACGAGATAGATGCAAACGAGCGGCTTATTGGCGCACTGAAAACAGAGAGCGTGACTCATCTTAACCCTCCGTGAGATAAAATTATCTTTTTGGAGAATCGCGGCGCGCGGCGATGCTCTCGCGGTGATCGTTATAGAAATAACTGTGCGTTAGAGAGAAACTGCGGAGTTGGCGTATCAGACGAGTGGCGAAGTGTGACGCAAGCGTACGCCATTCGACTCTATTTGAGTCCTTTTCGGAACGGTTAATAGCAATAAATGCGGTCATTTCAATTATATTGACTCGACGTATAAATAATTATAACAGCAGAGGGAGAAAGAGAGAGACAGATATGTACGTACACACACTATAGCCAATTAATGTTAAAAATAAATATTAGACTTAGCTTGTCAAGTTTTTCCAGAAAAACTTAATTGATAAGTAAAATCCGACACGGTGACAATATAAATTTTGAACTTAATGGCTTTACACTGATTGTGAGAGAAAAATATAGTTACTTTTGCCCTCAAACACAATTTCATAACATTTCTAATGATAATTATGGTTAACATAATGATGCATATAGTTAAGTTAATCATATTTATTGCTAGAAATATTATAATTTTATGGTTGAGGCCAAAAGTAACTATATTATTCTCTCAGTGTAGATATGTCAGTGATATTTTTATAAATCATGGGATTCCAGAGAAATAGATAACGCTTTCCTCGCGAGATGTAACGCAAAGCACACGAGCCAAAAATTCATCTTTTCCATATGTCTTACATAAGAAAACGTAAACGTCTCTTACATAATACACGAAGGGGACGAAACATTTAGAATAATAATGAATAAGAACGGCATTACAACTTTGCACACCGATGCATTTAATCACGTATTAATAGGGAAAAGCTGCCGATTAGTCTGTCCAATATTAAGTAACATAATAACTTGCAGGCTAATAGTTAACATATCGCCTCGGATAATTCAAACTTATCGGACTTACAACGATATAATGCGCAATGGACGATAATACGTCGTCAATCATACTGGCAAGAGTTAATTTGGTTTAAATGGCAGTGTGAACTTTTGCATTTGCGACAGAAACGCGGTTACCATTCGCCAAGTCAAGATCATACCCGTGCAATCGATTCCCGCTAGGAACGAATAGATTTATGCCAATCGATATAGTCTGTGTTTGGCGCATTGCAACGGATCTTTATTTCATAATCTTTGCGACGTAGTAATAACACACGCTGGAATCATTCACGATACTTGAATAATTTCAGAAGGTCATATTTCCTATTTGGCATCGCCACGCGCAAATAAATTTCAGCTGGTGACAATAAAAATATGCTCTTGCTCTACGATAAAAATTACAGATTTTCGAGAAAACGAGGACGTCTCTGTGATTATCTTCTAAATCCAAAGAAAAATTATTTAATAATAACATTTAGTTGTGTTGGAAACACATTTTATAATACTTCTAGAGTTCTAGACTTCTTCTGAGAGTGAGATTAATAGCGGAGATATCGATTGATTTTTTATAATGTTTAATAAGTGATTGTATATATCTATTATAGATACGCACACTAATAATTAAAGAGTACAGACCTTTCTTTATATTTTCAGAGAAACACTCTTAAGTGTCTTTAACCTTTAGAAGACATGCAAATTTTTTTCACAATTTTTACAGTTTTTTATTCAGAACTTCAACATTTATGTTAATTTTTACATTATACGAAAAATCGGCTTCCCGTTCCCTAAAGATTAAAGATGCTTTTTAAAGATAAGCTATCGAATTGCCTAATGAAACAATCAATTTTCCTTATTTGTGTAAATAAATTGAGAAAGATCATAATAGTATTTATTTTTTGTGTTTCGTCATTTCAGATTAATTTCCACGACTATCGGCTATCTAGCGATAAGTCTGTCGAACATTTAATTTATTACGATTCCGACGATAATTTATTCGATATGAACAAGATTATTGATACGTGTCTCTTCGAAGGTGGCCTGTCTACCCCGAAAGAGCGAGGCGAGCGGTGCCGAACCCCGGCCGTATTCCCAGCTGGCCGCGACGCCGCGGCGCGTAGCCCCCATCGCTTTTCTGTGGGAAATGCACGTGCTCGCTATTCACACACCGCGCCGCGCCGCGCCGAGTAACGTCGAGTAGCGCGCGCGTACATAATACGTGCCTTACCCCCGCGCGCGCGTTGCCGCAGAACGCATATACGTGCGCGAGAAACACGGCGGGAAGCGGAGCTCTCTTCCGCCGATGCACGATTTCCGATGGGCCCTCGAACGTTACGCCGCAGGACACTCTCGCAAGGGAATTTTTCGCCACCGTGACGAAGCGGGGAACACGAATAAGACCCTCGCGTATTCAGCATATTGCGCCTCAAACCGCAAGGTGTAGCCGAGAATTCACAAAATTATAGAATTTTGCGGAAATTTAAGGATGTTCTGGCTATACAATCCTAGCCAAAAGTTACTTCAATGTGAAACTGATAAAATTCTGTGCTTTTAAGAATTGAAATATCCAATTAAACGTGCTCATATCATGTAAATATCTTAAACAATGTTGTTTAATATATTTGACACGTTTGGCAGCTGATTGACGTGTACACTATAACCTTTTTTCGAAACTTTGCATTGTATTTTTCTCATTAACTCGGTAATGAGATGGTCAAATCAATTTCAACTTTTTTTTAGAAACGTTGCTCAATGTTTGATTTATTTACAAATAAAGTTTCAGAATACTGGCAATGTTGCTTCTTTATTATTTTATTTATATAAAAAGAAGAATGCTGTTTTTCCATAAGAACAAATATAAAATTAGAAGTACAATAACCCATAAACCGGTTAGAGGATAGGCTTCAGGTTTTAACCACGTGTCCAGATAAAAAATGGAAACAATCTATAAAAGTTCTAAGGTATTTTCAATACCTGTAACAATGTTAGGCCAGAACATCGTTAAACCTGTCCTGCCAACAAATTTTTATTTTTTTCATTTTTTAACGCTAACAAATGAGAATGATTCTTCAAAGAGACAGATATTTCGGATTTACGGTCTTCGTAATCGCTGGACGTATCGAAGAGATGTCGAAATAATTTACATCACATACTAAGATAACATACTAATCATTTTTAAAAAAATTCCATTTGTGATTAAGAACATGGTTATATAAAGAAATAATAAAGTTCGTTCTTTTACTCTCTCTTTAGGACATTCCGCGCAGAGAAACTTGCCTAGACCCTCCAATTGAAGGGTTCGGATCAATAACATGAGTTATGCAGGTTGCATGTCGAGCGGGTACAAGTTTCTTACGAGGCTTTCTCTCGCATCGCGGCATGTTATCAAATCTATCTCGAGAAAAGAACGAAAATGTATCGGCAAGCGCAACTTTGCGAGTATGAGCCTTTTTATTGCCACGGGCGCTCATCTTTCCAGTCGTCGACAGGAATTACTGGCCATACCAGAAAGCGTTCGGGTGCAACAGTTTCGCGCGGCGCGGAATAAATGTTGCCAGGCGAGACGAGCACATGAAGGAGCGCGCGTGCGGCATGTAAGCGTGTCCTCGCGATATCGGATTACCACGTGCGTACGGCGAGTTTTGCGCGTGCTCGCAGGCACAGCCGCCCGTAATACCGGCTTTGCGCAAAAGCAGAAACGCGTCACAGGTCCTTATCTGACGTTACCTGATTCTCCGTTGCGTAAACTTTCACGTGGTTACGACGCATCGATCAATGTTTACGTATGTGTATGTGTGCGTATCGTGTTTACACAAAACATCCCGAAACCACCAAAATAATGTCCTCTCAACTGTAAATATTGAAGAATGAGTTAAGAAAAATGACCATCATTTTAACTGCGTGAGATGTCGCCAAGTTATTCAACGTCGAAAAATATGGATGTGATGAATAACTCTCGGATGCCTAAATAGAAAAAAAAAAACTTTTTCGTTGTTTTTTTTAATTAATTCGAATTTTATTTTATTTTAAAAGACATCCAAAGTGTTTTAATTCTAATTGTTATTTGTTGTTAAAATAAAGGAATTCATAAGCACTAACGATGCCTTTGTTAGTTTTTCGTTATCGATTCAAAATTCTTCACCAAAAAAAATGATTGACAAATCGGTACTCAGAAGTTCCGGGACGCCTTCGTGTGTATTGTCATATTAGATTTTGCAATTTTTTAATTTTTATTTGATATTTATAATAGATAAAATGTTACATTTAGCATTACATACTGAAAATACTCGATAAATTTTACGCGTATCCTGTGTCTCTTGTATACGTTTTGCTTATACTAGCTTGTCGCACTGTAATTAATTTATTGCATCTTATCTTGTAATACTCTTATTCTATTTCTGGAAAGATTACTTTAACGCAGTAATTTTATGGGGCCTCTCATGCCTATACTATAACTCTAATTTTATCTTGTCTTTCAGTTGTACTTGTCTTTTATATGTACATTGTAATAAAGAATTATTATTATATCATATAATTTTTATTATATGATGTGTATATTTATTATCATCCAAATTCCTTGTTTCTATCTGCATAACAATGTTGAATTGGAAAGCAAGCTCGGATTTTAAATTAATCAAGATCTCGCCCACGTACACGCGCTTCTACTCCGCTTGTACTAACACTGTTAGTCGCCCGAAAGCAGTTTTCTTACGCTCAGTCATTATACTTTCTCTGGAAAACAATTTTTAACTTCAACTTAATATTTACTGAACATAAGCAATCTATTTAATACGTTCTCCTGATTAATTAAGTCAAGTTTCTCCATGATTCGGAGCTTCAAAAGTTTCAATCAAAAGCATTGGTTAAAAGTCCCAATTATGATTTCGATGTGTTAAATTGTATTTCAAATAAAATGCATGAGAATGATATGAGAATAATTTCTTTCAAAATGATCGATTCAATAAGATCTGCGTTTTTGTTTTTCTTAACAATTCTTAACAATGCGACAATAGATTTTCTAGATAAATTCCTGAATGAAATTTACCCTCTTCCTTCGAGATCGCCAACAGATCAAGGGTTATTTCAGGACAAAACTTTATCTGTACCTGATGATTATTACAGTGGAGTGCTCAACATAAGAGGAATCAGTATCTCGAGTACGCTTAATCGAATCTTTCGGGTGTTCGCGCACCTAATGGGTTCGTGTTGTCGATCTCGCCGGCAAATCTAATCGCATCTATTTCATCAACTTTTACGAGCACCGCAAATCAGGTGGCCCGACAGGTCCGCTATCGGCGGCACGTTTTACAGGTACAACACGGGCTGGCAATTCATCTTACCTCCGCGTTGGAGCGTGGACGGTAAATAATTCATGCGCAATGAGACGCATAGAAAATGAGATGCTGAGGAAAATCGACGAGAGATCGACGCGAACGAGGCAAATACGTAGCTCCAGATACATCTGTCGATTGTTTACAACACTATTTTTTTGCCGCAAACTTAAGAGTCTGTTTTTTTTTCCTCTCCGCCTCTCTCTCTCTCTCTTCGTCACAGATTGGTAGAGAAGGTCTTCTGCACGCGCGCTTGTCCTCGAGACGTGATTATGACGCTCGGACAAAAACAAATTTAATAGCCTTTCCGTTGTATTCAATACGGCGGGTACGGGAGCGCGTATGCGCCGTCTGATCTACGAGGGGCGAGAATCGGGGACGTTCAACAGCCCAGGAAAATGTTGGGGAGACCGATCCAATCGATTAACACGTGCGCTTTAAATGTTTGGGAGCTACAAAGCGATCGCAGCCTCGATGATTACAATCGATGTTGCTAACGAGACTCTCGACGAGTTCAAAACTAAATGAAAATAATTTCGATTCTTTCACCGCTTGTTAGCGTTGATAGTGATTTTTGACAACAAAACCGGGGAAATTATTTCTATATCTTCTTTAATGCTTTATATAAAAAAGATGTCTAACTTTGCAANAATATTAATCGAATAAATAAATAATTTACAACGGTCTAAAAATTAAATTATAAATTGTCTCTTTTATTTTCAGAAATCGAATAAAGTTAGATTTTTGTTTATAATTCTTCATATGACATGATTAACATTTATGTTTGACAAATCGTTGAAATTGTTGTAGAAACTTTATACAATATGCTCCAACAATCGTGTTACATTACCGGCCATTATTCTGCCGGTATCTACGCATAACGTTTTCGATTACGAAATAATTTCCATCCAATCGTGTCTACTGTATAATATTCCGTTTGTCACCCGAGCATGTTCGACGTTTATCCTCCCCAATCTGCCAACCAAGCGCGGGGTGCGCAGCGCACGTGTTTTTTTTTTTTTGGTGCGTGTAATGTATATACGCACTCACACGCGCACGGGCACCATACACACAAACATCCAGATATAGCGCGCACAGAGAGGGAGCGATTCGGAGGTTGACGTCATCCACGTCCCACCCCCTTTAAATTCATGCTGAATGCGAGTACGAGCGACCGACCGACCCAGCCTCTGCCTTTTCCCTTCGTTTCTCTTTTCCCTTCCCGTCGTTCTGCGTTCCGTTCTCTCTGCTCACCACCGCCCCCCGTCATTCGACGGTAGGAGAAAGAGCGAAGGAGAGAGAGAGAGAGAGAGAGAAAGAGTGAGAAGGGGTGGAGGGGAACCCCTCTGTAGATCCCGCAACGGGTTTCTATTCTCGGATGTCAATATTTCGTCAACTAGAGCCCACTCGGCGCGCAACAAAAGGCTCCGCCGGGTACAGCCGTTGCTATAGCGTGTGAGAAAGAACGAGGAGCATGTATGCGTTTTATAAGAGGATGCACGGCGAGCGGAGGAAGCGCGCGCGCGCGCGCGCCGGCCGTGGGGATTCAAGTGCCAGGATTGCGCAAAGGGCGAGGCATTTCGGGTACGTGGTTGGAGGGCGTAATTTTGTCGAAGCTTTTAACAGATATATCTCCGAATTCTGCTGAATTGAAAAAACACCGGAAGCAACAGCGAGAAAAATGACAGATGCAGTAGAAACATACACGAGGCAAATCCGTCGCGACTGAGCGGAGCGGAAATTTTGATTGGGGATTTTCCGATTTTCCCGGCCTGCATTCTTAACGATAAAGTCCGCGTAAGCTTTTAACGTTGTTACGAGCGTTATTTCGACTCGCGACATTTCCGCATTTCCGGCTCACAGTCGCGTTTGTTTGAAGCGTCTTTCACGTATCGATCGTTGCGATCGATTCCGAGAACGCAACGCGTTTCCGCGCCATTGAATTCCTGAGCGATCGATTTTCGTTAGCGCATAATTGTCATCCCGATATCGAGGAAATGATTGGAATTTTCCACACCGGGTCGGCTCCGAGTGTCTCGAATTTAGTCTGCCGTCGACGTTCTCGGGCATCCCGACGTGACACGGCGCGGCGGCGACGAAGGCGAGTAGTATCGCGCGCCGGGGGGAATCCTTGTACGAGATAAATAAAACGGGCCCTCTCTCTCTCTCACGGTCGCCGCCGACACATAATAGCCGCGTTCTCCTCGGCCGCGCTCGCGCCCGCGTATGAACTCGGCTTTAAGGTGAGCGAGTGCGAGCCAGCATCGTCTTTGGAACATTGAGAGCCTGAGGCGTTGAAAAACAACAAAATGCTCATTGGTAATTTAACAATTTCGTACATGTACAATTCGTTCTAAGGATCATTTTGTAATTTACGTTTAAGAAAGTGCGTTTCTACATATAAATAACAAGTTTTCTTGTTGGATTTGATAATCTAAAACGGCGCGGAAGAGCCTACATCCGGCAAGGATAAAAATATCCATTCGCAAGAATTATCAGGACAACGGTGCGCGTAAATATGTACGATGACGAATCCATTAGATTTAATACTAATATAATGGACAAATACGGTAATTGATGTACAATGATCATCAATACTAGTTTGATGTAAATCAATAGTGATCGATCACTGATTATAGGATAATGAAAATTATTCATCAAACACGGGTAATTTCTGCCGGTGCCTCTACCTGACCGCGCAACCATATTTCCAAGTAGTATAGCCGTTCGATGCAGAGCCGAGGTAGCACAAAGAAAGCACTGTCGCGAAAGCGACTTTCACATGACGGAGAGGGTCCCAGAGGAGGATCCAGGGGCCCCGGGGCCCCTTCGCACGGTTTTGCTCGCGCTGGAAGACGGTACTGAACGCGAAAGAGAGGGAGGGTCGGGTCGGTACGAGGGGGAGCGGGAGTACTACAAACGAACGGCGGATGCCGATCGCAACACTTTGCTAAAATCAGGACAACGACGAGGAGTAGGAGGAAGCGGAGAAGGAGGATGAGAAACGGGGATGCGAGGGAGAGACGGAGACGGAGACGGAGACGGAGACGAGACGAGACGAGACGAGACCGTTGAGACATCGAGCCCGCGACACGTAAACAGGAGCGAGCGCCCGAGGTCGACTCACGGTGAGAATCGTGGGAGGATTCCCTTCGTTTCTCTCTCTCTCTCTCTCTCTCTGTCTCTCCCTTTTCTTTTTTTTTCCCCTGTCCGTCTGCAGTGTGGGTGGGATTAGAGAGACGAGGGCGATGTAGAAAGAGGGGTGGACAACGGTGGGAGAGGGCTTTGATCTCGGCAGCTGCTACATCGCATCGTTATTTTCGGGCGGATCGCCGAGACAAAAACATTTTTGCGGGACGTCTATCTCCTTTGTGGGCCGACGACGTTTACCTGAACATTGACGTATCTCTCTCATCTCCCGGAATGCACCTCAGTGCCGCATTTCCCATTAGGGATTCTCTCCGGCGACGAGATCGCGGACGAGCGGATCGCGATGTAGACCGCGAGAATTGAAACCCTCAAATGGAAGGATTCTTTTGAATTTTTATTACTGGGAAACCCGATACAATCACTCATAGAATTTCCAGTAGTGGTCACTTTTTAAAATGTTTGAAAGTTTATATTATTAAATATTCTATTATTAAAAATATATGTAATATGCTTCGCTTGTATTTCATAAAACGGTTTAAAATAATTTATGTATAATTTTTTGTGAATATTGCAACAATTAGAAATACCAATTAGAAAATATATAGTCTAAACTATAATAAATTTTTATTTAAATGTGTGATGCATTTATATAAAACATTATATGTATATATTAGTAATATATTAATATTAACATACTTAATATATCGATACACACAATTACAACAAAAAAAAAACAGAAGAATTGTATATGTAAAATGTTTGGAATACTTCAGAAATGTAGAAATATTACATAAATACAAGGGAGACTAGCCCCGTTATATGAATACAAGGGAGACTACTTCAAAATAGCGATCGGAAAAGAGAAACATCATCCTGTGCATCGACAAACTAGGCGTGAAAATCGCGATGCGATGTGGACACAGATCGTTACGTGTGTGTAGGTGCATTGAGGTGGACTTAATAGGCCATGGCTTTAAACGACCTCGATATAACATCTATCATCCTCGAAGTTATAGCGCAGATACGTATCGCTGTATCAAGTGTGCCTAATTGAAAAAATTAGTTGACTACTTTATATACAACTATTGAGATTGATTCTGCAGGTCAGTATTAATATATAACAACTAAATCGACCAATGTCACCGGTCTACATCTCGTTTGCTTTATTTCTAAGCAGTAAACAACACAATTGATTGCTAATACTACAACAACTAAATCAAAGAAATTGAATAAATGTCACAAGGTAATTTTAATCGATTTTCAAATAATAATACGAGTCGTAAAACATTGGCACGACTCGAGAAGATGTAACTTTACTCCAACGATTCGGGTCACCGTGTATACGCGAATGTTATCTAATAAGCTCTGTCATTATTATTATTATAAATTTGGACATCCTCGACGTTATCAGTTCCAACGAATCGTCGGCACTGTGTCGACGCAATTTTTCGACCGCTCTAGGTAGGTCAAAACCTTCGAAGCATTACGCGAGGAGCGCGCACTCGTAATCGGGTTAGCGGCGCATCTGGTGCGAGACCAGTGCGAGCCGGCCACGGGACAACATAATAAAAATTTATAGAACTTTGATTTTAACGCCATTCTATCGTCCCACATTGATCGAAATTACATGCGAATGTAAACATGCGGAACAGGCCGAATAGAAAAATTTGTAAATATACTGTCGCTTTTGCTTGAGTTGTATCAAACTCATACTGTAAGTCACGCAATGGATATCGGGACTATCTATCGCTTATTTCCCAAGATCTGATGCAAGTCAAAGTATTCGAGAGAGTCACAGTTAAATATATTCTCGCTTAAAAAATAATTCGTTTTTAAATAACGGCTAAAGAAATAATAACGCTTGATGAAGAATTCGAATAACAAAGGATAATCACAGAGAACAGCGAAGGATTTCGAAAGCATATTCTACTTTCGTGGGTAGTCCCAAGGACTTAGAGAACACCGACGCTTTTTAAGTTGTGCAATCTGGAGAGATGCTATTTTATACAACTATATCTGTGGCTATTTTTGATGGTAGTAACTCTTGCTCGGAATGTCATATCGAAGATGTCTTAGCAACGGTCGTGCAAAAGCGAATAGCGCTTTCGGAATATCTGAACATCGGGGCGATATCTTCGGGATATCATATCGAAAATCGTTATCCGAGTTAATCGTTAATCCAAGTAGGGCTTAAGTTCAACGAATGTACGCCCTGTAATGCGACGTCTATGTGTTGTTAGTGCAAATCGATATACGTGTATATACAATATATATATATATATATATATATATATATATATATATTGTTCTCTTCGGAGTATATCGCAATATATCGCCTAGCCCATATCCCGTTCTCGATCGACAACTACAAGTATTCCGTACACCTCGTCGCCGAACCTCAGCGCTATGAGAAGATTCTGTCATTCGCAACAAATACTCGTGGCATTTCGAGGTGGCGAGGATGGATTTTTCTCGCTGACTCGTTCGAAAAGGTCGCACGACAGAACGCCTTGAATGTGAGTATCCGTCATCGTCATCTTATGTGTACGTGCGTATGCGTGTGCATACGTACAAGCTTTATTTGCGCATTCGTCATACAAGAATATACGGATCTCTCGGGTTACCAGGTGTGCATCAGTGACGGAACAGCGTCTTCGAATAATTAATTTATCGTTTCAATCGCGTGCATCAGCCGTCAGGTCGATACGCAGTAGATGCATCGATGGCACAATCTTTGGCCTTTAATCGCTATGCGCTTTCCATCGCTGTACTGAGAAAATTTATGCCGGGCGGAAAGTCGCAAGAAATTTTTGCAGGATGTTATAACCTACATGATGGTGCATAATCCGGTGTGTGTGCGCGCGAGACGCGTTACTTGATCAATGAATAATCAAAAATGCAAGATAAGTGTTAATGGAATACGCACATTGTCGTCTTATTCGTTTCGCGAGATTTTCGACATGGGGCTTAGTTATGGGGCTTAGCATGTTGATTAGAATTCCACGATACACTGAAAAAAAAATTCTAGTTAAAAACGGACGAATCAGAAGAATTTTATAGGACTGATCAAATAGTCTGGTTACTATAATAGGAATTCTGGTTATTATAAGTTATAAAGTATTGAATTCTATTATAATAACCAGAATTTTTTGATTCGTTTTTAACCAGAATTTTTTTCAGTGCATGCATTGTCATTACGATATAATAATAAAAAAAAAATCTTGTACAGACTTTCAGCGTAACTGCGTATTTATAAGTCGTAATTTTATGATTTCCTCACTTAGTTTTATACATCTTTAAGAATATTTAATTATAGATATTAATCAGAACTGGCACTAATATTGCAAGCTGCTTGAAGAGGTTTCCACTTATATCATTTTAATTATGTTTTATTATATTATTAATTTAATAAATTATCATGCACATTTATATTTACGATGTGTTTCACGGAGAGGCAGGAGAGGAGTGCAAGAAGAAACTCGAGTTTCATTATTTTATTACCGCAGAAGAAATACCTTTCCCTATATCTTCCCTGCTTTGACACGATCGAAATTCTTCACGGTAACACGTGCGACCCATAAGGCTATAACCGTGTAAAAGCGGAAATAACATCTGTTTGTAACAGATAGGAAAAGCCAAAACTTACCAAACGCAACCGCAGACTTAAAACGCAGTCACTTCCTTTCTTTTCATTTTTTAAGAAGTGAGAATGAAACTTTTATATAAAATTACGTTCTACACTTTATGTATACAAACACACACGCAAAATATTTATATTAGATGTTATTTAATAAATATACTGAATTATCCAATTTTCGAGCTAGGTAATATTATATATTTAAATATTATCCATTAAATCTAACATAATTAAGAATTAATAATTAATTAATCAATTATAGAGCTTGTAACTCCGTTTATATTTACCGACCCTCTACTCACTGCTTTAGCAAAAATCATAACCCAATGTACAACAGGATACGTGATAAAAACGTCGGCGGGAAAAATATTATGACTCTTTGAAATGTCTTCGTTCCTAACAAAACTGGTGCTGGTTATTCATAATGAAGCGAATGGGGGAAATAAACAGATTATACAATGCGCGCGCGGCACATGCATCATATCAATCTTATATAAGGATCACAGTCTGATTTTGCAACAATACTATCAGTATCCAATAATTATGACCAGCAGACTGACATGATGACGCGGTAAAACATTAAACGCGTTGCATTGCACGCGTTGCGCGACGTTTATCATGATCTCGACACAAAATGTTTTGCGACGAGTTAAATGAGCAAATTTTTCTTTATGATTGATTATATCGCAAGAGGAAACCGTCAATTTTGAAACATCGAAGTGTTTTACAGTATGAAAGGAAGGGTCTTATCTCATTATCGACGAAAAATATCACGTTACTACTTACAACACGATCACCGCGTATTTATACGACGACATGTCGCCAGAACATTAGGACGTGATGTCTGGAGTATACTCGCGTGCTTTATCTGTACATCTGATTGCAAGATGAAGGAATGTACGTTTCGCTTCATTAAAGGATACCTCGCAGCGATTACGATCGAAAGTTTCACGAAAAACTTCCGGCATGTCGTACGTGTCCTCGCGAAAGACCGCTGGTCCTTCGAAGAATCGTTTCGTGTGTTTTCAACCGACCCCGAGTCAAAATACGAGCGTACGAATTTATAACTCGCTTTGAGAGAGGCGCTCGCTAATCACGTTAAAATCTCGTAATAATCTCGAAAAGAAAAACACCTCGATATACGTGGATATGTATCTTCCTCAATTGTACACTAAAAAAAACAACAAAAGAACAAAAAAAATATTTTACGTTCAAAGTGCATTAAAAAAAAAAGTATTTTACTTACAAAGTGATTTTTCCTATAATCCCATATTCTAAGTTTTTACAACGAACATATTCCTCTTTTAATAAAAATACTTTTTTCTCTCTTAAATATTCTCTTGTTTATACTATTTTTCTCTTAATTTTAGAGGAATCCTTTTGTGGTCGATATAAGAGGAAAATCCTCCAAGATTTAGAGAATTCCACGTATCAAAATTATTTTTCGGGTATGATTTTTCCTATAATCTCATATTCTCAGCTTACTGTTTTACAGCAAACATATTCCTCTTTCAATAAAATGAAAAATACTTTTTTTCTCTCTTAAATACTCTTGTTTGTACTATTTTTCTCTTGATTTTAGAAAAATCCTTTTAAGGTTCATATAAGAATAAAATCCTCCAAGATTTAAAAGATTCCACGTACATCAAAATTATTTTTTTTGTGTATTTGGCACGATTATATAGATAATCGCACGGACGTCCGATACATTTCGACATTGTTTTTTTTTTTTTTGATGCCGAAAATATCGAGGAGAAGACGAAAGAAGTTTATCAGTGATTCAACAGTGGCGTAACATTCCGAAATCTTCCGAAGAAGTCTTTTGTCTGCCTACAAAATACGATGTTCATACATGTACGAATATGTATGAACATTTCGAAATCCGACACGCATGCCTCAAGGTTGAAACTACCGTCGCGCGTGGAATTGCGCGCATGCGGCATTAAGTATGCGCAAGGAAAAAAAATGAGACTTCCTCCGATAATTAATGCACGTGTCTACGACAATTAGATCCACGATACCGAAAATGTTCATGCACGAGAAATCAATGCGACAATGTGTACTTTGAGATACATTAACACGATATACGTGACTTTTTTATAATAGACTTTCCAATTCGCAGGGATAACCGAACAAAAAGAATTTTAGTTAATTAAAAGCCGAGAGCGTCCGCAGATGAAAAATGTACGCAAAATCGCGTTCCTCGCTCAGCAGGACGGATCTCGTTTTGAAACGAGTGTAAAGTCCGCGGTTTAATTGAAGAAATGGCCGATATGGAAAATTAGAAAGTTACAACGATAATAATAATCTGTCAGGCTTTCACTGGAGAAAAATAGGTCTCAGCCTCGTTGAGGGATCGGTGGCTGATATCGCGACAGTTCGACAGACGTCTCGCGTGCGACAATTAGAAATCGTAGCGCATCCTCGCGGAGATCAAAACATTCAATCCTTCGGCAATCTCGCACGACGCGACACGTAAGAAGGCATCTCTTTTGCCGGCACTCTCGCATCAGCGGCAACACACATGCGCGCGCGCCGGTTGCATTTATGCAAATAATGGAGCGCACGGATAAGGTCTGTCCTGTCAGGATTCGGAGAAAGTTGTTTCGGGGCGTTGATTGGCGGGTGACGAAATCGCGGAAGCCGCCGGCCAATCGTTGCTCTGGAAACTTTCCCAGAACGCTTAACCCCTTTGACCGTTACATAAATATCACCCGATCCGCAGCGCGCTGTGTTACACCGGCGTATCCTGGACGATGAGATAAAGGCGATGGCCCCCTGAGATCGCCGAGCCGGCGATCTGTCGCGCGCTCTCCCACGTATTCGGCTCAACGTTGTAGACGGTTGCGAAAATGACGTCAAATGACTCTCGGTTTCTCTTAAAACTTACAAAGGGCTTTTTCAAAGACAAATTTTGTGAAGAAAAAATTCTTTCGATTTAAATCTAGAACTTTTCTTGAATTTCGCTTGGCACGAATTTAAAAAAAAAAATCGAGCGCGTATCGCGAATCTCTCTTCGTTATACGAGCTAAGAAAAATTATGAAATAACTCTTAAGATTGTGGCGAGAAATATTTTTAAACATTAATACACACAAACTTGGTCAAGGTGATTTACGCGGTCAGTAAAAAAAAGTTTTTAATGAAAAATGCGATTGTTTTTAAATTACTGGAATTTATATATCAGGCGGCAAAAAGTTAACAAGAAATATAAACAAACATATATGCGTGACAAAAAGGCCATTGTAATATATTGTTGAAAAATTGTGCGTATAGAAATCGGTGAGACAGTGATCTCAACGATCTTGTTAGCAGAGAGTTTAACTGATTGTGAGCGAGATCGGTGACTAAGCCGAGTACAACTGGAGAGACGCATACTTTCTTCGTCGTCCATTTATAGTTTCATCGTGTGTGTATATAGAGGCCTGGAAAACAAGGAAGTAGAGAGAGAATGAAAATGTGCGCTTAGAGCCTATAAGTTAACATGGTGGTACCGAAATAACATCGTTTAACCGTTGACAGTACGGTAAAAAAGACGTGGCATAAATTCCGCAAGAAAACTTTTGATATAGTTCGAAGCAGCGTGCGATGATTTTATCTATGTCAGGGTTAAGCTGACCGCGCGGATAAAGTTGCTAAGGAAATGACCTCGCAAGGTCGATTTTATATTTGAAATTATTTATTTGAAAAAAAAGAAAACGATTTTTGAATCGCGATTATTTTGATTTTACCTGAATCATGTCGTATGTAAATAAATTTTTGTTACATTCCGCTAGAATATTGTTCGGTAAACTGACGTAAATCCGATGATATTACCGACATCAGTGAATCCTCTCATAGATATATAAAAAGATTTCACAGAGAGAGATTAAGAATTGAAAATTTAGAAATAAATATAATTGTAAACATTCTCGCTGTAATTTTTCAAAGAATAAGTAAAGAAACTTTTTATTCTTAAAATTTTTAAATTCCTATTTCGGAGCGATAACGAGTGCGATACACTTTTATTCGTATCAATAGCGAAAGCACGAGGAATAAAAGTTTGACGTGAAGTTTCCGTAAAAGTAACTCACGGCTCGGTACAACTTGTACTAAGTGAACGTACGTAAACGGCTAAACGGCTGAGCAGAGACGATCGATCCGAGGATCCTATGAAAAGTGATTGCGCACCGAGCTCCGACAGTGGCGTAGCAAAATGACAGATTCAGAAGAACACTTGAAATTAAAAGTTATCCATCGAATCCTGCCGCAGAAACTAGTTTTCTAATTTTAGATGGAGAATATTATGATATATCTTTATATTACGATATAATTTCACTCATTCTCGTTTTGTAAAACTGCGATATTGCGATATCGGTGCTGCTCCGTGAAGTAGCACTGCCATTTCCACAGCAGCGATACGCGTTGCAACAAAACGCAGAGAAGAAAGCGCTAAAGTTTATTAACTGCACTCTTGGAAAGTGCATCTCGGTGACACGATAACGATTATTTTCCTCGCAGTGAAAGGAAAATGTTACCGATCCGCCGTGTTTCTCTTATCTAATTGGCTATGTCGAACGCAGCTAATTGGCTATAACTCGATGCGTATATCGCGAAGCCGAGTGGTATGCCGTAGAGGCGGAAGATGAAAAGTGACGCTATATGCCGTTTCCGCAAATCGTGCGGAGTAATCTTCTCTCGTCGGAACTTTACATGGAGGAGTTCGCTCGTAAAGTCGACCTCGCGCGCCGCCAGTGAAATTCTACGTTACGGCAGAAGCGGGTAGTGGATTTCCACCGAGAATCATCCGTATCGTATAGAAAGTTGGGTCGCGTAAGTTATAATCGCCCGATTACCGTGCGGCACGACAGTGGTGCGCACGCACGCACGTACTTACGCACGCACGCGCGCGCGCGTGCTACAGAGATGAGCGGTTAATGTACAAAGCGCGAATGACAGCCGATGGTTTACAGCCTTCGCGCGGTAACGTGAGACTCGTCCTTGCCACGCGCGATCGCCTCGAGCTAATCGACGCGTCCCGTTCTCGATTGTCGCATTTTTTTTTCTCTCTCTCTCCCCCTCTCTCGCCCCGGTCCTCTTTCCCCGAGCCTTCGAGGCATTGCCGCAAAGTAGCTAACCTCGGCAAATTTTTCCAATTTTTCTGTAGAAATCTCGCGTCAGTCAATAAATTATTTTATTAAAAAAAAAAAAAAATATCTCTCTTAAAGAAATTATGAATGTGTGGTACTGATATGAAAAAAAATATTGTTCGATGAAGCAGAGATATGTATATTTTGTTTGTACTTTTTTAATAATTTTTTTATAATTCTTGAAATTTTACTTTTTTATAAAATATTAGAATCTTTTATTAATTTTGATCCGTCAGTGTCGATGCATGTGTATGTACATACATTTTTTTTTTAATGTACGAAACAGGTTATTATCAGTGATAAAGTATGTTTTAAGATAACGTAGCCATTTAAAGCAATTATAATTTCATAATAGTGACAAGTATGACTTTCAAATAAATTAAATATTATCTCTACAACTCTCTAGAACATTAGTTCTAGAACAAGATTTTCGGATAAAAAATTATTTTAAAAAATTGTGATTCAAATAAACATTATATAATACTAATGCTACATGACACACTTTTTTAACTTTCACGTAAAAAAAATTAAAGAGAATCGACGAAACATGTTTATTGAAAAATATTAATCAGTAAAAGCTTTTTTTTCATCATTTCAACTTTAATAGATTTTCAGTTCAATCAATTTAATTGTATTATTAATTTAATTGTATTATTTAATATAATTACATTTTTCTCGAATGCGTTCAGCTCACGTTGTGATAATTCGACAGATAAAAGTTCAAGTTCAAGATTTTGCGGGTAAAAGTTTATTTTTACACGCAAAGCATTATATGTAAAATTACATGATAATATTATTCTCCACTTGCTAAAAACATCGAAACGTCGGCCTTCCGACCGAGCTCTTATCACACTGAATTTTATGTCTTACCTTCAACGTTGCGTAGCTGCGCGATCGCCGCTTTAAAGTGTAACGCGCGCAGGCAGAGGACATGCGCTTAACATGTGCGACGCGAACCGGCGCCGCGCGATGCGCGATCGCGTCTGATTAATTAACGCATCCTATCGATATATTTGTACCGTATATGTTTGTGCAGATTGTGTAAATTTTATTTTAGGACACTGGGCGAGCGTGGATCAACATTTGTTACCTGTTGGTCGATAAAACGTGCGATATCAATTGCAAGCGATTTAATTTCATAACGATTAATATAAACGATCGACCGGCGGCCAATTTCGCCGGTAATCGAATACGGACTCTGTGAAACATCGAACGAATACGTGAACAAATAGTACAATTGTTATTTATGGTTGTATATCCACGGGACGGAACGCGATCAATAGGACATCCAAATCCGGTTTTGACTCTATAATTACTCCTCGGGTAATTATGGAATTAGAAATTATATATATNTTAAAGTACGAATTATATAAGAGGTTGATCCAATAAATTATATTAAATGACGATATTTAATGCGTTGCAGAGATCTCCTTCATGTAAATTACAAACCATGTAAACCAAAAAAAAAATGTTTCGTCCATTACTATTCGGATTGCGTACGTGCGAATGCACATGAAATATGCATAAAAATTAATTTATATAATTAACTAATTTATATACTGACATTTTATCTCACACGAGGAAAGATCGCCAATGATATAAGAAATAAAATCGAGCTGCTTCACAACCACATCCGTTTTCTCATCGGCTTTTTGCTGTCAGCGTCTTGGATTGCTAATGACATTTTATATTCTCTATTTATTACATCTGGTTTTTCTATTTCCTGCATTAAAAAAAGCACGCGAAAAAAGCATTTGCGCAGCATTATTTGCCGATCACGCCGGACAGCAATCGGCGCGGCAGTTGTCGATTCGGATTCAAAGTGCGAAGCAAACGATGGACGGAGTCTCTCTCGGAGTCTCGTCCTCATTATGCAACGGACAATTATGAAAGTTTAATTACACCTCACCTTGAGCGCGCGTGCGAGAATAAAACGTTCGAAGGCTGCTTGTGTGCCGGGCGCCCGCCTCTCTCGATAGTCGACAAATAAGCGTTTCACAAGCCGAACCAGCGAATTTCGACGCTCGCGTATGTCCACAGTTTGCGCAAGCGTCTTCCGAGTGAGTGACAATCCCCGGCAGGATTTTATGTGCTTCGAATATATCGTAGTGTAGCCAAAAGCGCGCGCCGAGAGGTCTGTATACATTTTTCGCGAGAAGCGCCGGACGTATAGCAATATGGAGATCGAACCTCGAGGAATATGATTACAGAATTTTTTTTCTGCCGTTTTTAGAAACCTTGTTTGAAATATTTCTTCATGCGTTTCACGTGTTACGATGATATTTCGCCAAAGCGAAATTTGTCACGAGAGTTTCGAAAGACTATGTTAATTGATAGCGTATATAAAAAAATGTATCTCTTATTTTATGAACTACGACGTTCTTTCCTTCGAATCACGTTATCATTCATCAAACAAAAGGTCATTGCTGTATTTTTTTTCCTGTCCTGTGCTATATTTTCTGTTCATAAGGCAAGTCTTTTCCAACAAACTTTTACAAGCTGCGGAATATTTTTTAATTAACTTAAGATTCTTAATTAGTCGGTTACTTTTATTTTCTATGTGGTTTCATAAACGTCGACTTTAATTGAGAAAAAACTCGACTCTAAGCTGATCAAAGATCAGCCACAACTACGTCGTTAAAAATGGAGAAAGGAAATTTTTCGCCAAAGTTGCGTATGCACGATGAGAGATTAAAAATTAGCTTAATTTTCGATTATCGCAATACTCGGAGAAAAGACTGGTATCACGGTGACTGGAGATCGGTAGATCACGTCATAATCGGCAATACATGACGAGTAAAAAATATGTTCGCGATATTCTACGTGCCAACGCGCCAAGGTAAATGCATGCCGGCCGCTTTGACATAATTCCTCGTCAGTTTCCGAGGCGTCTCCACCGCCTCGTCCTTGACAAATAAGTACACTCGCCCCGCGAGCGAGCGAAGAGTGCGCAATCAAAAGGTGACGATATTCCTGACTCAATGATATTTGCCAATTTAGTAAATAGCTCTGTCCTTCCCAACTTGTTTAGTGCGCTTTTACGAGCATCGCATTAACTCTGGCGCTTCGCCTGCAATTCAGATATCGTCCGATAATCTTACAAAGCACGCGGATGTAATTAGAGAAATGTCAAAACGTATCAGGCCTGTCATGAGATACGGAAGATTCTCCATTGAGATTTCCCATTAATTTTTCTTTAATAAAATTCTCAGCAAACGTTTTGTTATAAACATTGTTTTTTACTACGAGCAACATTCAATCAAACTATGACACGTAAACTGAAAAATCTCTAATTTATGATGTATATTTTTTTCAATTTGGTCCCATTTTTGTAATAAATATATAAAAATAAAAGCATAATTATGTTTACATTTTCTCTTCCCTCCAAGAGATTTTTAAATTATTCATGAATGAAAAGAATTATTCATAGAAAACTATAAGGACATACTTTTGTATCATATTCTTGCTTTAAATAAATGATTTTAAAAAAATTTCTTGCTTCTGCGAAAAGAATTTGTTTCATTTTTCTGCATACACGATTCAATTCCTTCTGCCCTCGACCTTCATTGTTTCCTCTTTCTTTCTCTTTCTTTCTCTCTAGATCATTAGGTATGAGTATATCGCTATTGCCATAAGTATTCTGTATTATCTATTAGCACCCGGCGTTCTTTCTCATTGTCTCCTTTCAGTACGCAGAAATGATATTATTTTCGCTCGTAGTTTGTGCGCACCATATGAAACTACTACTGCTATATTATATCTTGAAATTACGTCAGATCAACACAAGCTTGCGCCGATCACCGCGTCGAAAACGAGAACGACAGACCAGCGCGCGCATTCCTGCGATGCAGCCTCGCACGAGATCTGTTTATATACGCACAGTAGGCTTCCAGTACGACATGTCGCGTTATGTCGCTGCGCAAGATCGATTTAAAATCATTTACCTGTACGACGCAGATTGCACGTGCGCGCGCGCGCGCGAGTATTATGCCATAAGATAATCGACGAGAATCTATTGATAGAGCGTAACCTGCAAATCGAATGCATCACTCGCGAGAGGAATGTAACTGCGCGACATTACGGGAATTGTTTCAGCCGTACAATCGAGCACGGGCTTTAATAGAACGGAGAGCCTGGTACACTTAGTCATTGGTTTATCAAAGAGAGTCTAGTGCGAGATCGGATTTCTAAACCAGCTTCAATAATCTCGAGCGAATTTCTCTCCCCCGCGATCAATGTTGTTTCTCCAGGCCAAGCGGGTATCATAGCCGACGATAAATTACATAAAGGTGCCGATCTCACGCGGTGCTGGATCTTACGCGAGAAAATGTGCGGGGAAGCGCGATCCCGTTGTGATAAACGCAGCTGAAACGGCGCGCGTTCCTCGGACTCGCGCACCGATACGTCCCTGGGGTAGCTCGGCCGTACGCGCCGTCGAGTGTGTACGCTTATTTTAAACAAACCTATTTCTGATATACCGATGTGCGTGTGCCACCGCGGCGGTGCCCGTATCGAGATTAGAAGGCTTTTCAAACGAAACCGCTTCGGCGCGCAATAAATGCGCGCGGACCGCGCCCGCGACTCACCGCCGCGCCGTTTGTCTCTCGCGCTCGTACATGCACTTCGTGGCGCACACGAGGCATTCGGTAAATATCCCTACCCGCTCCCGTCCCCGTAGATCCGTCTCCGCAGCCTTAGGTGAAAGCCTCCGACGATTGCAGAAGCGGCTGGTAGCCGCTGCAAAAAAGCGGGATTGTACGCGCAGCCATGAATTATACTGGGCGGCACACGTACGTCATATTACCGTATCGAATTTTAATGCCAGATCCCATGTGAATTTCATTAACCGAGATTTTCAAAGGGACGTCTGATCACACGTGACAGATTATCACTGAAATTTTTTTGAAATCTTCGACCAAGGAAGCTAATTACAAAAGTTGGCTGTAAAAAATTCTCCAAAATTTCCGAATGAAAATTCTATGCGTATGAATTTTATTCTGATAATCTATTTTATTTCGGATTTTTATTCTCCGTTCAATAATGAAACGTATAACGAAAGACCGAACAGCGCTTTTCAATAATTGTAATTTAATGTCATTTCGGTGGGAAAAAAAAATTATATTTTGGAAAGATTAATTTTGCAAAAAAGGAAAGAAAAACATTATCAGGCATTATCCATTATCCAAGTATGCACTACAAGCAGAAATATGGATTTACCAGTAGGTGCACGTAAAGACGTTACGTTTGCCAACATCATTAAAAAGCATCGATAAACTGTGCGACTGTCGATAGAGATATACACTTTGCGTTTTTCCTGCGCTTCCTACGCAACGCCTCCGCATTAACTGGTTTCTAATTATCGGAAATTAGATTTAGATAAAGCGGCGCCGCTCTTTCCGTCACGCGCTTTTTCCCGGGATCGCTAATTTCGATAACGAGCCGCGCTACAGCATCTTGCCGTTATCAAAATTTACTACGAATCGATTGCGTTGCCATAACGCCTACGCGCGAATGTGGGACGGATAATAAAAGCGGGGGAAAAAAGAGCGAGCCTCGGCAAGGTCGGCCGCGCTGAAGCAGCGATACACAAATGTCAAGGGGGATCCTGACATAGTTTTGGCTTTCCTCAAAGCCGCTGGGTGCATTCGTCGATCGCTTATCATGCCAATGAGCAGATACCTGAACTCGCGTTCTGATCTCGTCGTGAGATTGCACCGAAATCTTTTTCTCCAGTAATGGCGATTTACGAATTCAGTGAGCGGTGCCGAAGATTAATTTATCTCTGTATAATCGTTAACTTTAATGCCATATGAGATCGCTTTACGAGCCTTCGAGAGATCGCAATCGTCCAATATACGCGGCTTTTCAATTATCTCGTTCACATCTCGCATTACCACTGCACTTGGAAAACGATTTATCATTCTCACGCTTTCTTTTTTTTTTTTTTGCAGGATGTATTAAAAAGCTATTCATCAACATCTCTCTTAACTGCGCTTCTCAAAAAATAATATTTCGAGAAGATTTGTTGCGTTAATTAATCTTTACGTATAAAGTGTACCTGTTGCCTGTATTGACAGCGCTACTGCAAATGATCATAAATACTGAGGGTTTACGATACGTTGAAAATCGCTGCGCGAGTACTTTGGGAAATTATCGTGGAAATTTATCCGCGCGTCAATACAGCATGGTGTAATGAGTCGGCGCAAGACTTTGTCAGTCATACAGAGACGATTAGATAGCCGAGCTACGGAGAATACTGCGTATTTAATATTGCCGAGATTACCGCCCCGGTCTCTCGCCGCACGAATGCCTGTTCCGATACACTTTGCGATACTAAAACCGGCACAGATATTTTATGAGACGGGCATCAATAAATTATCCTACTCCGAACATTAAAACCACGGTTACTTTTCTCCCCTGAGGATCATCCACAAATAATTTAAATCCGGTTTTGATATACCGGTTCAATCCGTTCGTACAAGTCTCCTTCTCGTGTGATGTGCTGTGTTAAACCTGTAATTTCGTAAGCGACGAATTTCAGAAACAATCGTATGCTTTTAATCTACTGGCGAACTAACGATCGAATGTCACTTGTTATCAAAATGTTTGAAGGCATATTCATCGTGTGTTATGTTAGTTGTATCGTATTGAAAGTAATGACGTTGACATGATATCGATTACGGAGTAATATCGATGCTTTTTTTCTTTAATGCCCCCATCTTCGTTTGACGAGCCGAGTATTCGCCCACGCTCGTTTCACGGCGGTCGATAACAGGTGACAATGTCGCGGTGATTATCACAAAAAGAGATATGAAATCTTTTCCTTCGATGAGACCGAATCAGAGTCACGCGATCGGCTGATAAATTCGCGAACGAAATATACATGCGGAATAGAGCAGGCGAGAGAAACTGGAAAGGCTGTAAATGATAATGTTATTCTCGTCGCGGGTAAGATATCCATTTGGCAGTGAATTAATGACACGTACGTCTTTTCGATAACCAAAAAAATAGACTATCAAATTTAATTAATCGTTAACCTTTCCTTTGGCGACAGAAGTGTGCAAGATTAAAATTTGTTTGAAACAGAATAACACAAAAGTCACTGACATCGCTGTCGACGCGTACATCTGATAACGTGTATATCTGAACATTGAGCCTGAAATAAATAAGTAGAATTGACCGAAATCAGATTTAATTATACAGAGCGTTGCAAAAGTGATTAAAGTCTGCGTCTGCGAAACAGGAGTAAGTCGAATATTACTCATTGTCAGCGAGTGAATAATTAAGGTCGCACGTCGGAGATTACGGAGTGGCGTTCGAGTAACACAGCTTATCGATAAAAGCGTACGTGCCGCGCGAGGATGCGAGACTCGGCAAACAAACGCGCGCACGTACGCACGCACGCACACACACGCGCGCGTCGCGCTCTTTTGTTTTCGAAAGGCCAAAAAGATTGCGGACAATCGCCAGGCTATGAATGCTCGCGTAATTTACGTTCCGATATTCACGGCTAAACGGCAAGCCGCATAATTATACAATTTTTATCGCGATCATATGCACTGCGCTTATAAATCGGAAACGAGAGATATCTCTCTTTCTCTCTCTCGCTTCTAAAAAATATTACATCGTCATTTCTAATATACCTCTATGATTACTTTTATGTACTTTCTACAATATTGTATTACAGATTTATACGAAATAAATGGATTACCGGCTATAAATGGAAATGCTAGTGAAACGATCATTTCCGAAATATGCCTTCATGCAGACATTTATAGGTCCACCATTCAGGAATATTTGATCTGTAAAGATTGTAAACGCTATATTTAAATAGATGTGTATCTCCCGTTAAAAGTGCCGTATACCAAATAGTACTATCAACGGTTATGAAATATGAAACTGCAGGCGAGGCGGCGAATAATATTTGGACAGTATCCGAGTATCTATCCACGATTCTATTATTATTATGCTATTATCATGCTATTATCTTTAGAGAACTAGCTCGACGTCGTCGATTAAAATCATTCTATATGCGCATTCTATATCGCACTGTTCCATTTTATCTATCCAAATATATTCACGATACTTCACACGCAAAATAGACGACGGCAAGACTACAGGTGGCATTTAGCGAGGACGTCGCAAGGTGTCCCGGGACGAAACGTTGGCGCGTAAGCCTCGTCTCGACCCCGCGACCTACGGGAGTCCCGGACGAAAGGTGTTAATACATGGTCTCCGTAGCGCGCGTTATGACCTACAGAGAGCAGTCTATCGAAGATTACAGCGGACGTGACTCTCCGCTTCTCGTCGGCCGCTCGCGCACGCGTCCGTGGACGGATGATCGCCTCTAAATACCTCCTTCTCCTTCTTCTCCCTTCTCCCGTGTCTCTCATTCCGCCGCGCGTCGCGTCGTCTCCCGCGTGTCTTTTGCTCGCCACCAACCGAGGCTCCAAGCGCCACGAGCGGGACGGGATGACACGTCTTTAAGAACAATCGCCCGTTGTGAAAGCGCCTCGCCGCGCCGTGCCGGTCGGAGTATTCAGCACCGCGATGTAATAAACGAGCGAGCACGAGAAAGAAGAAAGAGAGAAAGATCGCGGGCGTTTTCACGCCGATCGATATATCCAAGATCGGCGCCGAGAGAGCCCTTGTCGATCGACTCGGGATTTCGCGTCCATGCCGAGCTGCAAGGCGCCCTTCGCGAGGAAAGGGCCCCGCGGTGAACAGCGATAAATAATTAACGACTACTGCTATTGGCTATCGTTTCACTATATCGCTGCAGTAATAGTTAAACTACCACGTTTCACGAAATTGCACCTAGAACTTGGGGAAAATGCGGTTTGATGTGACGTACGTTCTCTTTTTCTCTCTGTTTCTCTCTGACATGGGAGAAAGTACGCAAACGGGGGAATAAAAGTAAACTCGTAAAATTTAACTTTTGCGACAGTGAACGAGGAAAACGGCAGAGCGTTGAAAGAGTCCGCGTCCGTTTGAAGACGACGACTCGAGAGGTGTTCGATTCTCTCGCACAGCGATTCGCGATTCACGATTCTCGACAGTCGCGTCTGAGGCGAGCGATTTCCCACGTTTCGTATGAGAGTAGGTAATGATGCGTTTCGAGCGAAAAAAAAAGGGGGATTTCCCGCAGAACTTGCAAACACTCGTGCATCAGCTTTACAAATAAACGCTGCACTCGAGTTCACTTTGTAAGTTTGAAAAGTTCCGAGAGATGAATTTCTTAGGACGCGAAAATTGAACACTATTATGAATGAACCCTACGAGACGTAATCTCAAACGAGATCGAGACTGCCAGGTTGGACAGGAATCTCATCGTCTGCACTTGACGGGGAAGGCCCGTGTTCCGATTCGTACGCGGAAAAGAGGCGCGCGGATTCAAAGTCACGACGGAGTCGAACGTTTCTAAAGTTACAAGTAGGAGCAAGTGGGAAAAACTCACCTCTGCGACGACTGCAGTCTCGCATTATCCTTGATCAGAGAAACGACCGCGAAGGAGGCACCTTCGCGACGACGAGTCGTAATCCAAGTGTAATGATCGTCGCACATACGTACGCGTTCGCGCAAATATGTATGGTATAGATACGATGCATATATAAGTATGCGTAATAGGTATAGGATAGACAGAGAGTAGTACACTAGATCACACAGAGCACACTGTTTTCCCTCGCGCGATAACCACGAGCGACCACCACGGTGCTGTTGCTGCTGTTCGCTCCGTTAATCGTCATCGTCCATCGGCGGGACGAGCAACACTGTCACTACGACGCTCGACACTGCGACGCCGGCCGTTCATCACCTCGTCATAGGCACATTACGACACGACGACACGACGACAAGACGACGCGACGACACCACGGAATGTGCGGGCCGAAAGGAGCACACAGGTAGCCACGGACGACCAACGCTCCGCACGAGCCACGAGCCAACTGAAGGCGATAACCGGTCGGCGAGTGTTCCACGCGCGTGCGACTCGAATGCGATGCGCCGCTTTCCCCCTCCCTCCTGCCCGCTTGCCAGTCCGCCTGCCTGCCTGCTTGCCTGCCTGCTTGCTTGCCTGCCTGCTTGCCGTCCGTCCGTTCGTCCGTCCACCCACCCTATTACCCTCTTCTCCCTTTCGTGCGCGTCGTGTAGGGAAGAGAGAGAAAGAGAGATATATAGAGAGAGAAGGGATAAGACTTCTCCGCTCCGCTCCGCGCGATATGCCGGCCGTCGTCGAGTCCTTGTGACGGCGCGGCTACAGCTACGACGACACGGTCGCTTTTCCGGCGTGGCGTGGTTTACGCGCGTCGTACATACGTTCCCGTTCACCGGGAGCCCGAGAGCGGGAACGTCTCGTCCTCTCACGATCGGCTCGGATCGCGCGCTCACCGGAAGAAATATTCAAAGCGAGAAATACACAACGGCCCGCATGCCACAGTCGCTGGCGGTCGCCTCTTCGGTCTCCCTCTTCCGCCTTCTCCTTCTCCCTCGCTTCTGCTGTTGCTGCTGCCGCTGGCTGCTGCTTACTCGGCTGCTTCTCCTCCTCTCGATCGCTACCGCCACCGCGCCGCGCGCGCTCGTTTCGCCTCTTTCTTTCTCTCGCGCGCGTGCGAGATTCCCGTCCGCGGAAACTTTATTTATATCCACCGGCCGCGGCGGCCGCGCGCCTCAGTCTGTCACGGCGCGTAGCAGCGTCGGCGCGGCCGCTCTGCGCGCGCCTTGGGATACGAAGGACGGCGGGCTGCACGACGACGACCGGCGACGACGGTGCATCTGGTCCCGTCTCCCGATCACCGTTGAAATCGCCCTCCACCCCCCGTCCGTCCCTCAGTCTGACAAACGCGGAAGAGCGTGGGAACGAACGAGAGGTCCGGGGAAAAGAAAAAGAAAAAAAAAAAGAAAGATACAGAGAGAGAAAGAGAGAGAGCGCGCGTCCTCCTCAGTATATCCGCGAACGGCTGATTCCGACTACTCGGCTGACTGACTACTCCGCGCCGGGTATAGTAGCATTGGCCCCGCGCTAAACGGTTGAAAGTAATACTGTCTAGTGAGAGGCTGTTGGTGCGCCGACGGCGTCGTTCCCACTCGCTCCCGCTGCCGCGCGCTCCTACTCTATCTATCTTTCTCTCTCCCTCGCTCCCGCGTCACCCTCTCGCTCCGACCGACGCGCTCTCTTCCATCTCTGTCGCGCGCAGGGCGCGCGGCGCGCGTCCTTGTTCCGCCGTCGTCGTCGTCGTCGTCGTCGTTCGCCGCCGTCACGAGCGCGTCTCGTACGTATACATACAAACACACGTATATGCGTGGCACGTATACACCGATTTCTCTCCTGCTGGGTGGGTGAACTCCTTGTCGAAGCCAGAGGTGGAGTGGACGGTATGAGCACCGCTCGTCGTGTAGTGATGGGCTCCATCGGCCTGCTGCTGCTGTTGGTGGGGAGAAGCTTTGACACTCACACGCGCGCAAGCGCGCGCGTTCACACGTACGCGGAGAGATAAAGGGAGAACCCGACGACGCGCTCAGCCGCCATCTGGTGGAAGGGAAGCGTGATCTAGCGACGAAAGGGACGAGCGGGAGGAAGGGGGGGGGGGGGGGGGGGGAGATACGGCTGTGCCGAACGAGGGGAAGGAGCGATAGAGCGCGACACGCAGTAAGGGTGGCGGTGCGCCGGCGAGAGCGAGACGGAGCGGGACGCGCAAGGGTTGGACAACCGAGGGGTCGCTCTCCTCTGTGCAGACCGAGGGGTGTCGTCGCCGGTGGGGCGGCGTATATACGCGCGCCTATGTACGTGTGCGCGTCGAATGTGTGTGACCCGAGCTCTAGTTCCCCTCCATTCAATCCACGGCCACAATATCGGTTATAGCGAGCCACTGTTGCCAGATTGCGCGCCTCGGCGGCGGCGGCGACGATAGTAGTAGTAGTAGTAGTAGTAGTAGTAGTAGTAGTGTAGTAGTAGTAGTAGTGGTGATGGTGGTGGTAGTAATCGCGCGCTAGTAGTAGTGATGCCGTGTGGGTGGAGCCACAACGATAGAGGGAAAGGTCCCTTCGTCCCTCCCTCTCTCCTCCGCTCTCGCTCGCCGTCCTCTCATCCACCGCATCGCCACGCCGTTGTCCTCCTCTCTCGGCCTCGTGCTAGCTGCCTCGATCCGAGAAACCAGCGGCGTCCGTCGCCGCGTCTCTGTCGCGCGTCCTCCTCCCGCCGTCTGTCCGTCCCACTCCATCGCGCTCGCCGCTCGCTCTTTCTGTGCGAGCCTCACGGCGCGTTCGTCCTCCGTCTTCCGTTGTGTCGGCTGCTCCCGCGGCCTGTGTTGTCGCTACCGGGACACGGATCCCTACCCGAAACCCCGGCCGCGTGCAGCGCGTTTCTACGTGTGCCGGCGAGAACTTATGCACCGGCAGGTATGCGTGGCCTGTGTGTCGATACGTCTCCCGATGACACGTCGCCCGTACGGCATGTAGATGCGGGTTCGTCGTCTCGAGTAGGACAGGCTTCTCCGCGCGCGCGTTGCAGACGACGCCGAGACGAGAGGGAGCGTTCGCAGTAATCTGGCGTTCAGCTCCCGAATCGTGGCGATGTGTTTTTTAGCAACGGTTGCCGGATAATTCTTCTAATTATTAAATAAAAATCTCATCTTTTTTGCATAATTTTGTCTCCTTTCTATTGTCGCGTATTGTCTCCTTATTTTATACATCTGTATATCTAAATATTTTATATTTATACATACATACATATGTATGTATACAAAAGATACAAAGAATAGCCTTCTAAAATATCCCGCTGTTTATACCGATGAAAAATATAGGAGATATGTGTGAGAGAAATGTATGAAATGTAAAAGAAGTGTAGGAAGCGTGTGAAAGAAAAATTATTTGGTTCGAAGAGATAAATCTTACGACAAAATGTCAAAATTTTGTTGTCAACTATTTTTATTCTGCGATTACAAACTCAAACGATCTGACAATTTTATCGATCCTTCTTCCATATAACAACACTATTTGTATTATCCTTGACCTTGCGACCAATAACTTCTTCATTATACACTTTTCTATATTCGGATAATCATTGAATTGAATGAAAAACCCTCAATGCAATAATATAATACTATTGGTGCGCAAAAAGCAATTTGGCACGAAGCCTCGAAATGCATAGAGACGCTTATATATATCGCTCAATTGCAAAATCATTAATTTTAACCGGCATATTGGCACCACTCACGATAGGACACGCGAGGCTTTTCCCGAAGCAGCCAAAACCGCGGGCGAGACAAATAGGCACATTCCAGATTTATACTGTCTGACGTATAGTGAGAAAAATGTACCGCATGTACGGGCGCGCACGCACGTTCCGTTAATATATTCCCAAGGCATCCTCTTTCTCTCTCTCTCTCTCTCTCTCTCTCTTAGCCGGTCCAGCAGACGTAGATCGAGAACGTCGAAACGGGATTTTATGTTTAGGCTGCGCATGTTCCGCGCGTGCGCGTCTATTAAGCGAGAACGCCTGATTACGCTCATAAGAAACGAGCTCACGAAGCCGGTAAAATGAAATTGAAAAGAATTTTTTTCTCTGATAATTGTACGATAATCTCCTCAAGTTTCTTTCGGACAGTTCTGATCAATCTTGAAATTTGAGAAAATTATCTTCATCCCTTTTACGTATTGAAAATCATTAGGATGAAGTGAGAAAAAAAATCTCAATAACTTTTACATGATTTAACCCTTTGAGGCATAGTGGTAGCCCAGGCTACTACCTTTTTTTTCTCTCTCTCTCTCTCTCTCTTTAGAATCAAGTTTTCACACTTTGGTTTTATTTTTAGTTCCTTAGATATTTTAGACTTAAAAAAATGCAGAAATGATAATGGGAAATATTATTATGATATTCTAGGGTCGTTATAAATAAATAGATAAATTTTGTAATTCTTTCCGATATAAAAATTCGTGCCTCAAAGGGTTAATATCGCCTGGAAAAAGATAGGCAAACATTTTCAACTATCTAAAGTCAGAATAGAGAAATGATCATTTATACTTTACATTTGTCTGGAAAGTATAATAAGAAAAGAAAGCTACGTAAATTAGACGTGGGAACGATGTGGCACGACCTTTACACTTTTGGGATTCACATTGGGAGAATTGTGTTCAAGGTCGAACGAAAGCTCAGCTCCCCTAAGCGAGCGCATAACAGAAAATTCTTAGGTTTGACAACACTGGTTACGTTCGAGCTGCCTGCATGCCTCCCGATGAATACGAGGCGCTGCTCGAAGACCTCGTTACGTGTTACGGATGTTTAGAATGGTACGTATGCGTGTGCGAGAGTGTACGTTTCAGACAATCACGTTCATCTCTTGAGCGTCTCTTCCAGTCTCTTCCAGCCTCGGCAGCCTCGCAAGAGCGCGGCGCGGCGTTGCCTCGTCGCGGATTACAAACGTATCCATTATCCGCTTTATAAAATTAACCACGATGAACGAGAGAGAAAGAAAGAGGGAGAGAAACCTCGTTATGAACGTTCTGAGCGTGAATCACCGGTAGCCATCGATGATATTCACAACTAAATAAAGATAGTCACTTGAGAAAAAATTTAATATTGATATTTGTTATCAGCGCAATCGATGGCAATTGATAAATGGACATTATCGAGAAATGTCAATCAGAATCCAGCGATATCGCAGAATCCAACGTCAAGTCCCGAAAATATGTTTGGAATAATAATTAGAACGTAGGCTAAGCACATTAAGCCATTTAGTTTACGTGAATTTAGTTTTTCATTCAAGATTTTCGTTCACGTGGCTATTCATTGGAAAATATTTTTTAAAAACAAGGTATTTTCGCTTCGAATTATGATCCAAAGTGACCGAGAAACACACTGTCCTCGCGCAGCCCCTTTTTCGTCGAAGCGCTCATTCAGAGACCAGAAATTTTCCATTACAAGCAAACACAGCCCCTGCTGATTCGAAGCACCATGCTCGAGAGCGAAAGGGCCCTCATCCTTACCATCCACTTCTTCGTCCCACGCCTAAATCCGTGCCTGCGAGTCATTATCTTCCCTCTCTCTCGTTTTCACGCTGTTACACGCAGACCGTTCGTCCCTTTGTATCTCTCGCTCGCACGTTTTTCTACCTGTGTACGAAAGAGGGAGAGAGAAAAAGAAAGGGAGGCGAAAAGAGAAATGTAAGATGATCTTTCTCGCTCCCAGGTCGAACGCACGCGCGAGGTCTCACGAGAGCAACGAGGTGACCAATGGCGTAACCACGGCAGATGTCAATATCGATAGCTTGACCCTTTTATCGCATTATTACCTGCGGCCATGTATCTAACACTGTTCAAATTCTCGTAGAGTTATTTTTTCTTACAAGATTATCACTCCTCCGTACAGCAGAATTTTCCTGCGATGTAGGTGTTATATTACACATTAGTGCATATAATCGTATATACAATGCATACGAATCAAGAATCTACGAAAAAAACGTCATTGATTAAAAACTATTGCGCTTTCCAATATATATTTGAATGCGTCACATCAAGTGCGGACATTTAAACTACGCATTTCACAATCGACATGTTCAAAGTTTTCGTTGACATGAAAACTGCCTATACTGTCTACAAAAATTCCGGAGGTTGTTAGAGAATAAAAAAATACAAAAGGTTCTTTCAGAAAAACTCCAAAGGTTTCGACTTTATTTCTACCTGAATCTTAAAACAGATGTATGTTGAATCTGTTTCTTTGAAGGCCTTTAAAAAAATTGATCAATAATGCTATGCATTCCAAAAATTTTCTAGCCTATTCAATGTCTGCTCAGTACAAAGGTTGAACTCTAATGATTCCGGAAGTCGGAAAAGTAGAAAGGTCCTTTGAAGGAAAATTGTTTGCCGATTACGATCCTTTTCTACCTGATTTTCATCATCTACTATTAAATCTGTTTTTTCAAATCGGAATTTCGGTTAGTTAAAGTGGCGTCTTGTTAGTCGATACACGTCATTCTGGAACTGTACAAGATATGGCACGTATCACATGTCATAAATGCCATACTCAGGAGGAAATAGTAAAATTCCATTGGGCGTCGGTCAAGGTCGCACGCACCGAATGAAAAGGATCGATACAGTAATTGAAGAATTACGCGCATCAAGGAGATGGCACCGTCAGATGTTTGCAAATTGAAATATACAGTTCTTACTGCTGTAATGATAATCTCATGGCCGTGCGTATTCAACCGATCGTTTGATGCATACGAAATTACAGGATTCCGAGATGCGGTTCATCAGAATTTCTTTGATCGCAGGACGCACGCCGGAATCTTAATACCGTTCTCTTCAGGAACTGGAGACTGCGTGCTTCAGAAAAAAAAGAAACTTGAAGGAACTAGTACAAATCAATGTATTTGTAATAATAAGTAAACTACAAGGAAAACAGGGCTATCGGAGTCGATTAAAAAAAAAAATTGGATAAAAAATTTTCAAGAAAGAGCTAAAACTTTTGGATGCATTTTTCATATACTTTTTACATGCCTTTAAATACTTGATTCAAAAGCCTTGTTTCCATGATTTTCCAATCTTCTTTTTTATCCAATTTGTTTCTTTAACGAACTCAAATAGCCTGGCTAAGTGATTAGCCTGAAAATGCGCTTATTTCTAACATATTTTATTAAAAATTATCGCTCTCTTAACAGTAACAGCAAAAATGACATTATGGTCATAAAAGTACAGCAATTATGCGATAAAACTATTCGACTAAATTGCGACTAATTTGAGGTAAGATAAACGATAAGAAGAGAACGCGCGCGCGCTCGTCAGCAACTTACCTCCTTGCACGTGAATTTCCTTTATCGAATAAAGATTTATGGAATGGCAAAGTAAACTTTTTAATGTACTTCATAAACTTCCTTCTCGTCATATATGCACGCGATAGAAGAAAATTTGTTTTGTTTAACGATATACATTTTAAACAGATTTAAATTGCGAATATTTCTAAAACCTCTTGCTGAGAGACAAACTGACAATGAGCTCAAAATGTCACGAGTAATATGACAAAATATAGCGATGTGGCATCTTCTCCTACTAACGTAAATGCGACTCGCGATTGTTCCATCAGCTGACTTAAACCTTCTAATACGTTAATCGTCTCGGTCTATCGAGATTGCAGCTAGAGTTTCATCACCGTGCGCATTGCTTATGGCGTGAGACCTTAAATGGTCCTTCGCTGGCAGCAATTTGATACGCGAGGCTTGTTACACCGGTATACATTTTCCTTAGTTTTCCTGCGCCCATAAAAGAAACGGCGGTTTCTCCCAGAGACCATTTTTAGTCCATAGTAAATGCATATAAAGTAACGCCACTTTCGATCCTTGCGCGTTATATAGTTCAGACTTGGGTGTTTGGAAAAAAGAAATTTTTTTTCTTCAAAATTTTTCTGCGTAATTATTTCAACAAAATTGTATTTTAGTAATCTTTTTATATTTATTAATAATACTGATAATAATGTCCGTTATGATAACATGATCCGAGACGTAATTACATTATGCGTATTTATGTTTTAATATCTCGTTGGATTTTTTTATCTAAAATAAGTCAAGAAATATCTCTGCTCCAAGATGAATATATCGTTAAAGCTCTACAGCATTCGAAAACGTCTTGGTTATTGTATTCTATAAAAACGTTTTGCAGCATTATATAAGTATTGTCATTTGTCACCGGTGGGAACTTATCACCTATTCACATTCTGGTTTTTTTAAAACCACGATAAAACACACTACATGTTTCAAGTTGTGTATAACTTGGAAAGTATGGTTTTAAACGTTTAAAACGTCGATTTTTCATTTTCATTTGCGATATTAATTTCTGGATTTTAACTTTACTTCTGACTTTGGTTTTGATCTTGACTTCATCTTTTTCATCTTATTAAAAAAAAAACACGTAAAACTCTTCATTTTTTTACTTTCTTTGCGTAAATACGACAAAACTATTAAAGGACTTTTAGTTTGTTAGTGCAAACACATAATTCTTAAAGATACTTTTTTACTTGCGCTCTTCGAGAAATATAATAAAAATAATTTAATGTTTTTTTATTAAACTACATCAGTTACTAATAATTGAATCCTTTAATCGAATATTTTCTGTTATATTTTAAGCAAAATATAAATTAAAAGAGAAAGAAAGATTTGGATGCATGTGATTTTCGTCGTTTATTAGAACACAGAACATGAAGTTACAAAAGCTCAGAATCGTAAATGATAGTCGACAACATGCGCGTATTTTCCTATTGCGCTCTGATAAGCCTGTTCGCATAAACGTACTTGTAAACTCAATTTGCAACAAATGTTATCGCGGCTTTATAATGCTAATCGGTCGGACGGCGTGGATCACGTGACGCCGATTTGCGCAGGTACGCAACACGTACGCGAGTCACTTTGCTATTTCCCGATGTCGTTTCGATAGCGTCCGTACAACATTCGTAAAGATAACATTAAATACTATTATGCGATAATTACATAACGGTCAAGGTGACAGAAATACGGACGACGTTGCAACTTGTACAAGATTTCTTCATTTTGCGCTTCATAAGATTTATATTAATGCTAAAACAAACGAAAACTTGTATTCTTTACTTGACAAATTATTTCTCCTTTTAACATATTCTTTAACATATTCATAATAATTTTACAGATTAATTTGATATAAATCCGCACATATGAGTATATTATCAATTGTAAGATATAATAAATATAAAAGAATATAAATATGACATGTGTATATGGAATAAATCGCAATATATATATATTGCGATTTATTCCATATATTCTAATAGATTATAATCANGATTTATTTTGCTAAATATATCCCGTACATATAAATGTCATGTTGTTTATATCGGCAATTGTAAAGAATTTTTTAAGAATGTGGTCTATCTGAGAGTACAAGAGGAATAAAGGTCAAAGTTATTAAAATTACCTTCCACTGAAAATACGAAGAACCCACCGTTTTACGATTGAGTTTAACTGTCACATATAATTGGATACGTTTATATGGTGACGTACCGCGTATCGCAACGAATTGTTTTTTGCGTCTTTACTCAATCTCACTTGACAATTTTATATGTCTTGTTGATTAGAAACGCGCAACTGACACATTACATAAATCTTTAAGGAAATAAACCAGCAGACACGCACGCGTTCACCGTTTCTCCGCAATTTTTTCGTGAAAAATAAATATGTTTTAAAAGATACGTACAAATAATAATAATGCATTTTCACATTTTACACATACTTAGCGTATAAACGTCGTATTAAGGCTCTGAAGTACCATAACTGAATTCGTTACAAAACTTGTAATAAACCACGTTAGGCCAGGTCTACTTCAATAACAGGAAGTGTCGCTTATTTTTGTGATTTAAATAAAATAGATAAGCATGTTTTCGTATGTGTCATTTATATTATGTGGAATAAATAAGTAAAATGTTTGGTTTCTCTTTTTCCGCTAATTCTTTTTCAAAATATCAAAGTTTTGCGTTAATGCGTTAATGACAATTGTAAGAACTGCTCAAATGATTGAAATGATTGCAAGATCTGATTGAAGCTATTAATTATAATTAATAATAATTAATTAGAGTAGAATATATTGAAATATATATATATAATATATTGTACTATATATATACAATAATTGAGAATTTAAAGATTGACTGTCTAATATATTTAAACTGAATTATGTAATATTAACGATTTACTATACTTATTAATAAAAGTCAGTAGAATAATACGACGCATTTAATAAACCCACGAAAGAACAAATAACTTTAGAGCTTATTAAGTGCATTGGAAAAGATTTGCCTTTCTTGTTTCTTTTCCGCTGTGATTAATCCGAGCTGATTCCCTTGGCTTATCAGATACCGTGTACCGCAGCAGAAGTGTTCGCGGTTACCCGCGCCTTCCAACCTTTGAAGGACACGCACGCAAGCGCATGCCGATATGGGGATATGCACCTTCGACGGGAGATAGCTACGTTTCCTCGAGGTGGTGCGGTGGTGAAGGGGCGGACGCGTGTTGTCATTCGCGGTGTCGCCCGCCGATTACGACGTGTCAAAGGTCAGTGTCGGATCCATAAAAGCGAACAGTTGAAATCGTTTGCGCACGGTGCGTCCACGTGAACCGCGCGCTGGTATGCCAACGATACTACCGAAGTATCGATACCTTATATTTAGCCTTTTCGATGTCAGTACCTTTGATTTGTAAAATTTACATTCGTATTTTTCTCACAAAATAATGCCGATTATTGTAAGCGATTTTGATTTTAATTCAAGGCACAACAGAAGCACACTGTAAACTCCTATGAGTTGCCACTGCTCGTACTCAATATTCGATTAACTTGACTAAAACGATGAGATAAAATTAGCTAGACATATTGAGTAACCTTTACTTAATATGTTGTTGATTAATCTAATTTAACTTCCATATTAGTCAAAATTTTACCTTCCTTTTAGTTAAAATTAATGAAATATTGAGTAGGAGCAGTGGCGACCTATAGAATAAGTTAAAAATGAGTCAAATTATACTCAAATTGAATATAATTTGACAAGTTTAATAGTGCGTGTATTCTGAAAGATTACTCGATATAATAATTTTATCAATATTTATAAGTATGTCGGCGGTACTTCCTTTTCCGCTTCTTCTCAAGGTTTTACACTGATGATGCTGAAGCATTGGTGTTTCATCTCCGTATAGGAACCTGCGCGTTCTCCAAGACCGCACACGATGCGCAAGGTGATACTCGTCCCACTATAAATTGTCCACGTTGACAGCCGCGGCAATCACGGTACGTTTTCAAAGGACTGGTTTCTTCGTGAGAAACGTAGAATATGAACGTACGATCAACGTTTGAGCAATCGAACCGCTAATTATTATTCGGGCGCGGGGAAAAACACAAAGTAGGAAACGCAATGGATTATGAAATATCTTCGACACACGTGGGGCTACAGGCGGCGTTCGTTGCGCCGATCAAGATGTTAATTGAAAGGGATATTGAGAAATATCTGAGAATTGTTGTGCCAATGAGTGCGGATACTTTCACCGATAAACGATAAAACGATAAAGGAAGAATTCCTTTATGTTTGCTAATCGATATCTGCCTATCTAAATGAAACGAGGATAACGCCCGGTGATCTTTGATTCGTTGACGTTCGTATTACCAGATTGCAGTGCGCAATTGAGCCATTTTTTATTTCGGAAAACGATCACGGTAAACGGATCCACCAAGTGAGACCTTTAATGAAAATACGCAAGTTGCAGCCCTCCTCCCCCCCCCCCATCCTCCTCCTTCTCTCTCGCTTCCTCGATGCGTAGAGTCTGTCTGTATCAGATTGCTCTGCGCGCAGCCGAATCGATAGTACCCCGCTAATGCAGATAATTTAGTGCTTAACACACTCTGATTACCATATGAGTAACGGGTGGCACATAGATAATAATGTCTGCGCCGGAGTGTTTGCATAGTTGCGTGCGGCCATCCTACTGGCAAGCTGGCAAGTACGAAATCGCGACCGCTTATTCTACATCGCGCAATCATGTATCAATTTTACGTCACGCTATTTCATCATCTCCTTCAATAGCAATTTTACGACACTGCAAAAATTTTTAAAACTATTTAATTTAATGATTAAATTTCTGCGGTCTTGATGCAGAATCTCTAGTTATCTCAGTTGACACACACATACACTGCTGACTGCTGATGGATATTCTACTCTTCTAACTAATAACTGCGTACAAGATTGACTTATGTTTTGAAAAAGTATTTACAATGTGAACTAATCTCTCACTCTTTCGAAATCTCACATATTTACAAACTGTCCCTTTGACTCAAAGTTGTAGGACAAAGTCGTCGCAACAGAGGGCTACAGACGGGAAAATTTTAGTAGTTGTCTTATTTCTATAGAAAGTATTCTTGTAAAATGAATTCTTGTAAAATAAATTCTAACTTTAAATTAACTTAAATGTAAAAATATATATTAAATTAAATTAAATATAAATATATATGTATATATTATCGAAACTATTTGAATTGATCATGGTAAGGAGTACTTGTAAAATTAAGAGGTAATTTTAAAAAATGCCAAAAAGATTAAAATTTTTTGAAAATGAAACAAAATTGAGCAAAATAATGTTTTCGAAATTTGATAAATATTTCATGAAAGAGATCTTACTAGTATTATATAGTTTCGATTTTTGCATTTTTCATGAAACATGTTATTTTTTCTATTTCACAAGATTCGGTTGTTACTTATGTTTTATTTTATAATTTTTTTTATTTTAGATTCTCGAAGATAACGTTTGATATGTTTATCCTTGAAATAATATGCAAACAATACAGGTATGAAACAATATAGATATGAGTCCTGAAATGTAACATTTGCCTTTCGTAATCTTAAAAAGTAGACAGACTCTCTAACAATAGGAGATAGATAGAAATATTAGGATACTAACATTTTGTTCCATATTGTACTAGCAAATGAAGAAATCCGATGAATTTTAGAAGAAAAAGAAAAGAACGGATGTAGAAAAAGGGGAAGAGAAGAAGGTAGAGAACCAGTACTATGAAAGGAAGAAAACAGGTAAAGATCAAGGGAGCATAAAAAGTGAGTATACTTCTCCGTAGCATGGAAAAGCACATTGGAGAAAAGGTTGGCAGCACGTTACTTTTCCGAGAAATGAGAGAGAAAGAGAATAATTCGGTCAACGAGAACAGAAGACGAACGTAACCGGGAGAAAAGAAGACAGAAAGTAAGCGATTATTGATTATACGATTCTCGCGTATTGATCAAAAAAGACAAAGGGCCTTGATAGTAATATGATTTTGAACTTAAAGAAAGGGAAAGAGAAAGAGAAAGAGAGAGCTTAATGAACAAAAAATAATAATAATAGCATAAAAAGAGAAACGAAAAGCCGCAGCAAGATAGAACAAGAATAGAACAAAGAGGGATAGAGAAAGACTAAAGAGCAGGTGGGAGAGAATACGATGGAATGGAAAGAGGGAAGCCTTTCACGAGTCGACTGTAATGGGGGTGGTAGGCTTCGGGATCTCGAGGTTAGGAACATCAGTTGGGAAAACTCTAAAGGATAGAAGGAAAAAGGACAAGCGGAAAAGAAGCCGGTACTGGAGTCTAGCACGATGGGGAATCGAAGAGAAATTGTAGGAGGGTTAGGAAACGAGGGGTAGTGAAAGAGTGGGCGAATGAAGAGTCGGGAGGGCGAGACAATGTAGGGAGGGAGCCGTTGGGGTAAGAAAGCTGATCTCGATCCAGTCTAGAGAGACCATCAAGAGATCTCAAACACGTAAAATATAAAAATTTACAAATTTTACACAAGAGTTTTGGCAAATGTTTTATTTTTCTATCTTCTCCATGTATTTTTGTGCTAAATCTAAGAATATAATTACACAATTGAATATTATCAATCAAGTTTTTCTTATTAATAATAATTATTATTGTTATTAGTATAATCTGTCAAGTTTTCGTCATTACACATGTGTAAATCTAAAGTAGGGCTGTTACTTTTCGAAACCTTCGAATATTCGAAATGACGAAAAATCCTTCGAAGCTTCGAATATTCGAAGGATTCTTCCCCTTTCTCTCTGTCCCTCTCTATATATCTCTCTCTCTTTCTCTTTCTTCTTTTACTCATATATATTAAAGGAATTTCGAATCTTAGAAAATCGAAGTCTCTTCGATCTTTTGAATCCTTCGATATTTGAAGTTTTTTGAAAAGTTCAGAAACGGTCAAACATCTCATAAACAATGCAATTTAGAAAAAAAATTTTAGATAAAAGTAATAAAGTTTCGAAAGATTTATTCGATATGGCAATATGGCAATATGAGTTTGACATAAATGGCGTTGTCAGATAAAAGTCAATTTTATTTTTTTAAATAGAATCCCCTATTTTTATTGCATATTCTTGTAGCTCACTTTGAGAACTTTCCAAATGGTATAATCGAGCTCAATTCCGTTAAATATTTTTCGTGTTGACGCCTGGAAATTACAATACTTGTAGCGCAGCATGTGATAGTTATGCTGCCTCCGCGTTCTGTAATTCAAAGTTCATAATTTGTAAAGCACTTAACAAAAAAATTCTTTGTTATAGTGTTTTGAAAAGCTCTCAATCTCAACTATAAGAATATGTAATAAAAAAATAGGAGATTCCATTAAAAAAAATTAAGTTGACCTCCATTTGACCTTGTCAATGCCACAGTCAAGCTCATACTGCCATTAAATGCATCTTTTTAAGGCTCCTGGGTACTACCCGCAGCCATCAGAAGCGAGAAATTACACGAAAATTATTTTGCAACGTATTACCAAATAAAAAAATATTTGAATGAAAACACATTTTAGATCGCTTTAGCACACTTGTAAAATATACAAGACACTATTCTTAACACTATCTGTAAAATGAACATGATACAGAGCGTAGTTACATACATAACCAAGCACACGAACACACACGTGATTTGACAACTCTGAAAAGAGATAGACACTGCGTCTTCTACGTTGTGTAATCTTAGTTCCTTGGTAATCTTAGTTTCCTGTATATTTTACACGTATGTCACAGCAATCTACAGTGTAGCTTCATTCAAATATCTTTTTATTTGATAGTACACGTTGCAAAGATTTTTAACGTGTAATTTCTCGCTTCTGACGTCACGATTTCAATACGGTCGGCAAGGGACCAAGAGCCTTAAGTCTTATTACTTTCATCTAAAACATTTTTTTCTAAAATGCATTGTTTACGAGATATTTAATCGTTTCTGGACTTTTCAAAAACCCTGTATACCTACATTAGCATATGGAAGATGAAACATATGGTAGATTAAACTTCTCTCTTGCGTATTCCATAACGAATCACAATTACGTTTATGCAAAATCTGATAACACAATATAATATTATATTTTATATAATTTCTGTAAAACGTAATATTCTATTTTTATACATATATTAAAATCAACTGCAGTTATTGGTTATTACATTTATTTTTATTCAAATATGCTATACAGTATAGAGAAAAATGATAAACTTTTTTTTATTTTTTTCATGTATCGCCAGATTTACCAGGTTTGAAATAAGAAACGTCCGTTTTGCATATTGACAGTATCATCTTGCAACAATATTTTGAAAAATTTCTGCGACTTGTCATGCGCAGTGTTGAGAGACGGGCTCTTCAACTGACTGCTGGACGTCGCACGTTTGCGGGTGCCGGTCGCTCGCACAATCGCAAGTGACCGTGAAGAGGCACGACACTGTAAAATAAGGCCGCGGCGTCCACCTTTCTACTCGCGGTACCGCAAAGAAAACGGTGACCCGCGTCATCCGCCGCGCGCGCGCGTGCATTCCACCTTGTTAGTTTGGCTCCGCTTCGAGTTCGCTCTGGTTTCTTTTTCCTTCCCCGTGCCGATTCACCTCGTAATGCTTGAAAAATAATCCCCGGCCCCGCGGACTCGAGGAACGCTCGTCGGCATTGTTCCATGACGGTGCGATTAACGTACGCAGTCAATTATACTGATACGGTACATGTCCATCGGACGATGTCCGAGCGGCACAGGTTTCGCGGTACCGTGCCGTGCCGTGCCGTTTGTTCTTTCCGTCGAATTAATTGTATGAGAACGGTAAGATAATTTAGTTCATCTGCCGTAATTTTAATCGGGAATTCGATCGATGAATGTCAGACAGTTTCGTATTTTCCGCTCAATATCACAAAAATAAAGAAAAATATATTTTACTTCGATGGCGCGGTGAAAAAAATCGGATCTTACTTTTTTACGTTTATAGCATCGAAAATTGAAACAAGATCCATAACTTCCAATTTGTTATAATCGATGCTTTTGCCTTTTAGAGGAAAAAAAAATGATTTTGCCATTTCTGCGCAAAAACGCAAGATAATAGAATAAAAATGCACAATTGCTTTATTCGATATGATAGGCTTGATAGAAGATATAATAATTCGAATGTTTGCGTCGGGGAAAAATAGCGCCGCTGAAATACCGTAACGTGCAACGTTCTAATTATAAAACGAATGTCACGCGTGTCAAAGCGATGAACCGGTGTGGTACTTGTTATCTCACGTAACTCCAAAATCGTTGCCACTCCGATATTTTCTTTAAAGAAAGATCTTTTGTGCCACGAATAAACATTTCAGTTCTATATATACTGACAATGAGATTGGAACTAAAGCGATCCGCGGGATGACGTTCTCTACAAGCGTCATTCGCGTACATAATTTTTCTCGATCTGAAGGCAACGGCGATCGGCGATGATGCCGAACGCGCGGATGAGCTGACGCGCGTGTGTGCTGATCGGTGCGAAAGGTCACCATGACCGTTGCACGCGTGATCAGTCGACGGAGAAGAGAGGGAAAGAAAGAGAGAGAGAGAGCTCTAGGAGCGGCGACGGTGGAGACTTCCTCCTCCCTTCCTCCGACACTCGTTCTGGATTCTGTCCGACAGATCGACGACACAGATCGGCCTGTGTCACGCGCCGTTCACCGAATATGCATGGAGATGCTGAGGGCTGATCGGGTAGAGGAGAATCTATCGCGCACGCCAGATCTCAGCTGTAGATTATTCTCGGCGGTAGACACAGAGAGAGAGAGAAAGAGAGAGAGAGAGAGGAGTGCTCGTTCGTTCGTTTGCTCGTTCGTTCGGTAGACCGTATAGAAATACACATTCTAATCATAGGAAATTCCTTTAACAGAGTGCGCGTGAGACACCGGCGAGGGGCGCGGAAAGTAGTGGAAGAAGGCACGAGAAAAAGAGGTAGCAAGGGAGACAGGGGTGAACGGAGAAGGGCGCACCCCTCTCAGAAATTTCAGCGACGAGTCAAGACTGGAAGAGGCCAGAGGGTTATTTATAGTCCCGTCGTCGTCGTCGTCGTCGTCGTCGTCGTCGTCCTCGACGACCGATCGACGACGACGACGACGAGGCTGTAAATACCAACCCCTCTAACCTCTTCCTCTTCCAGCCTCCTTTTCCTCTTCTCTATCGTGGGTAAGAGAGAGAAAGAGAAAGAGAAAGAGAGAGGAAGAAGGAATCGTCCTCTTCTCGATCTTATCTTTCTTTCTTATTTCGTCTTCAGTGCTCTTCCTCATCACCTCGCGTCTCCGTTACTCTTCTTTCTCTCTTTCCTCATCTTCTCGCTTGCACGTTTAAGGCATCTTTCTTTCATCCTCTACGTTCCGTTTCTCTCTTTCCCCCTCCCCCCTCTCTGTCTGTCTCATACATCCTCTTTCTCTCCCTTTCTCCATCGTCTTCGCCCTCCTTACCTCCGTATAGCTCATGCTCGTACGCCTCTACTCTACAATATGTATTTAAAATAGCTGCATGCTGCAAAATAACTGAAATAGCCGTGAAGGGTCGATGATCCCCGCGACTCCTACTTCCTGGAAGAAGCGCATCTTCACGGATTTTCGACGTCGTTGATGGCCCTGTCGCCACCGCGCTTGCCACGTTCCTTCGACTCGCTATTTGTCGCCCGCTCCACCTCGAGCTTGTGGCGCATCGTTGACCCGACATTCGATATCGAGGTCGAACATCCTCATTGTCGTAACGGACATAATACACAGAAGGTCGCCTGTCGCGAGAGAATTGCCGCTGTAACGGTGATGTACTTAAATAACGATTATTTTGCTATTAAAAAGCCGAGTAGCCTAGCAGTTTTAATTGATTGATAAAAATGCAAAGGTTATAGCAAAAATGTAATTTGCTGCGATAAAATAATTATAATGACATTTGTAGTCTCAACTTTTTTATACCTTTGCAAAAAGTGATGTATTGGTCCAACTAATATATGCTCCAACTTGTGTTTCTTAGCTTTACGAAATTTGTGATTTAAGAATAATAACAATTCCCCAAATTAACAAATAAAGAGAAGAAAACTCTTGTTTTAATTAAAAAACTAATGCATTGAGATACTTCATGCGATAAAAACAAGAAACATTCTATTATTATAAATACACGATATTAAGTTTTAATGAGCAACAAAGAATTTTAAAACATTGCAGATTCTCATTCAGGAGGAATAAAAAAAGCTTTTTTACCAACAAGATCGAGCGTAGCCTTCTCTTAAAAGCGTTAAATCATTTTGAATAAGACGTACGATTTTCGCGGAAGGAAGGGGGAAGGATGACCTTTATGTCCCGTGCACCTGAGAGAAGGAATTCACGCGGCGCTCGTCGCGCGCCGCGGCTCGCGAGATTTGTTGCAGCACTTGCAGCAGCCGCAGCAGCATGCGACTACCGCTGCTGCTGGCACAGCCTTGACATTGGTCACGTTGCATTTGCTTCGCGGAAGGTTCGCCGAGTAAGATGCGTCCGACTGCCCGCGGCCCCGACGTTTATTGCGGGCATCGAAATGTCGCGGTACATAACAACGGGCGTCATTGTCTTGGCTCCACGCGCGAAGCACCCGCGATGAAATAATTCCGCTCCGAAATATCAACTAAACAGGCGCCTTAATGAATAGAACGCTTCTCCTTCTCCTTCTCTCTCTCTCTCTCTCTCTCTCTCTCTCTCTCTCTCTCTCCGATACGCGCGACCGCGAAGAATAACGGCGATATACATACACTTTTAAGCGTTTTAAGGTCGCTGAAAACGTTCCGATCCGGAAACGAGACTTAACATATTATTATTCTCTTTGACATTTATGAATACGGCATTCGCGATTTTAACCCCCGTACAAATGACGCACTGTATAATTATAACGAAAATGCGCTCGTCTCTGCAAAACACAGGATCCCTTTTCATACAGCTGACGTCAATTGCGCTCCACGAATCTGACAGTAGTCTGAAATCCGGCAGATTCATATCTTACGCCGATTACGTAATGGATCGTTTTGCCCGATACCGAGACGACGTCGCGTTTTTTATTCTTCTCTTTTACATATTATTTATATACTTACTATACATGGAGTGGCGACAGTGAACAGCGCGTTTTGAAAGGATCGATTAATTTTAATGATACATTCTTTGATAAAACTTTCGGAGTCGATTTTCGCGTAATTAAAATTCCGGGGCGCGAGTTTCGAATGACAAGCGATTGTAAATGAAGAGTTTTCTGCGAACCAGTAGATTGGCAATAAAGTGAGAAGAATTTAATTCTCTTTCTTGTTTAAAGTATAAAAATAGAAAGAAATAGCTTTCGTCAAAATTTCTTTGAATAACCTATTATCACGTTTATTCACCCCCATAAATATCAAATCATATTATAATGTAACTAATAATTGTCCTCTCGAATTTCATGTCGACCTGGCAGGAATTAATTAGGCTATTGCGCAAAATCATAAAATTGTTTTTAGCTCATTTGACAGTGAGGGATATTCAATTTCTCACAGTAGCAAATACATGATGCCAATCAATAATAGTGTATGAATAGTAATATTCATCGCGACGTTCGATATCGGTCCAATAATTAGCGCGCAACTCCCGTCTCTGTGCTTTTGCTAGCTGATACAATTTATAGTTTTATTTTATATTAAACAATGACAATAATAGCACATACAATGTAAATGCATAAATGTCATTATTAATATATCAAATGTAATATTTCGCTCCTCTAAAATGTAAACAATTTTCTTTAAATGTTTTAATATTCTTGCATTGATATTTACGATACATTGTTTATTAGAAAAAAATTTATTTTCAAACACAAAAACGAGAATTCTTTGAGATCATCTTCTCGTAATTTCTTGGCTGAACATGATTCTATTTATCAAATTGCTCTATCATGTCACAATTTTGAGAAAATTTTCAATTAAAGTTGTAAAAAAGGATTATTTTAATGTATTTTGGCATATTATAACTGCGATACGTGATGTGTTGGAAAAGTTTCATTGCAATTGAAATTAAGTATGTTGTTAAGACTTTTAGGGACTTAAAGAGAATTTGTTACATTATTATGGTTAAAAAGATTGATGATTGATATAGAATCTATCGTGTTACAGTTGTGTCTTACATAGAGCATTATAAATTTGTGAAATATTTTTAAATTACGTTATTCAAACTTAAAAGTTTTTCAGATTGCTGAATACTAATCTATTAAAGTTTACAAATGCAAAATGGCAAAGCCAATATGCCAGATATTAAAAGTAAAAATTGGATCATTTTTAACATGTAATTATAATAATATAATTTTTTGTAGCTTTAATAGTATATTTTTCAAAATAATGACATAATAAAGCAATTTAATAAACGGGATCATATACGTCACGAAAAAAACGTCCAAAAAATGATGGAAAACGATTATTCTCATTCTTGTACGTTTTTCGTTAAATAGTTTTTGCTTGAATATCTGTAAATGATATCCTGATGTTAAAGGATACAATTTCTTTCTCTCTCTCTCTCTCTCTCTCTGTCTCTTGTTTTTCTGCAAGTCACAGTTACGATACTATAAAACTCCTATTTAATATGCCTAAGATATTAAGAAAAGAAAAAATATATAATATTCTTTTTATTCATATATTATTATTATTTTATTCTCAACCGATTCGTATTTGGAGGACATATTTAAAGATTCCTATTTAATATCCTATTTAATATTTAATATCGGGATTTTTAACGATTTCTAAAATTAATAAAAATCGTACACGGAGAGAATTTTCTCTTAAAATTTAGCCTAAAAATCATGGTAATCGTGGGATAACTAAAATTTGGAAGATTTTTTATAAATTCTCTCTGATTTATTCATATCTATCACAATAAAATATAAAATCTGTCTGAATAATATTACAATCTGCTTGGTAATTTTTACTATGTAGTTATAAAAATTTACTATGTAGTTTATAAAATTTCTGTTGTACATTTCACAAATTTCTATCATTTTCGGTAATATTTAACAGGTTTTTTTTTATTTTTATGTAATTGTCTAGTTATCCTACTCTTATCACCAAACATGTTAAAATTTGTAGTGAATTTTACGGTAAAATATAACGAAAAATTCTCTCCGTGTACTGATAATAATTAAAATATGAATATAATTTTGAAAAAGCCAACATCTTCTTGCAAAATCGAACATCTCTATCTGGAATTTTTCGCGGGAAATTCTCATCCGTGTTCATACAAATCAATCTCGTGGTGACGTGATGTCCCCGGCGCCGCAGTTCGTCCTTCTTCCTCGCCCTCGCTAAGCTAAAGAAAAAAGTCACCCTCGTAAAATCGATCCGGGTCTCTCTGCGGGGACTACCAGAGAGGCACCAGACATCTACGACCCGTCGTCGCCGTCGTCGCCCTCGCCTGTCGTCGGGTTGACGTAGTCGGCAGGGCGCGAACAGAGTCGCGCATTGTACTGGACTCGAGTGCACGTCTCCTTGGCTTCAAAGCGCTGGGAATGGTTAAGCGATAATAATAACAGTACAAATTTTTGGAATAGTTTATACCACGCGCACGAGCAAGTAGTGAGACGGCGAGTCCAAGGGAAGAGGGGGGAGGGGGAGGAGGCGTGAGAGGGAGGGAGAGTCGGCAATAGGGGGCGAAGGAAGAAGAAGCGGCGGAAGAAGAGCAGACAAAAAGAAAGAGGGAAGAGGAAGAAGAAGGAGCCGAGAGAACGGAGGAGAGAGAGAGAAGAGCGCGCGAGAGCGAGTCGAGGGAGACGAGACGAGATGATACGGAGAGGCGCTTCGTGCCCTCGTACACGAACGGTCGATGAGAATCCTCGGTGGGGGCGGACGAGGAGGAACAGGGAGCAGGAGCAGGATGAGTGAGTGCGGGAAGGGAAGAGAAGGGTGAGGTCGAGACGCGCGAAAGGAGCCGCCGATAGAGAAGGAGAGGAAACGGCCGCGGATAGAAGGAAGAAGAAAGAAGGGGAATGACTATGGGGGAGGGTTGCCGGTGGGGCAAGGGACTCGCGAGCGCGCGAGCGCGCGCGCGTGGCGAGAGAGACGAGGGGGCGAGAGAGGCCGTCGGGTGTGAGAAGGCGTGAGGGGGAGCACGGCGGAAGGGAGGCAAAACGAGAAGGCGGAGGGCAAGCCGGTGAGAAGCGCAAAGGGGGAGCCAAGTGAAGCCAAGTGAAGTGAAGTGGGGCCGCGGGACGGACGCGGTGGCATTGACCCCGTATAGTAAGTAAGGTAATGTGAATAGCTAGCACGGCTCCTCTCTCGCTCCCTATCTCTTTCCTTCTCTCTTCTCTCCCCTTCTTCTTCTTCTCCTTCGTGTCTTTCTTTCTACCTCCGTCACTCTCGCCGCCCGTCTTTCTCATCTTTCTCTCTTTCCTCTCTCAACTGCGGCCAAAGGGTTCCCATCGGGATATTGTTCGGTTCGTGGGTACGACAGGGTGACCTCAGAGTGGACAGCGATCTCGAGGATCGTTTATCGATCGGCTAGGTCGAAAGTAGTTCGCCGGATCGATATCGTTTCTGCTTTGCGTTTCTAAGCGCGCGCGCGCACGCGACTGGTCGCAGAATCACGGAATCGGTTCGTGATCGCGACCCGTAAATTCGGAACGATCTTTCGATATTCAGCAGAAGATGACCTTGGACGTCAGTGAGGAAACGCAAGCGTCGCTACTTGCGTTCCATTGTTCCCCTCCGCGACGGCGAACGGTTCTCACAGGATATCGCTCATTCTGTCGTAGGTATGCCAGACCGGAAGTTGACCTTCGTGCATTTTCACGGCATCATCACTCGTATCGAAAATCACGCGCGCGCGTGAACTCTACTCGATTCCCACCGAAAGTCAATTGCGCTATATGGTAGAATGACGATAGAGAGATTGACCTTGACTCTATTACGGAAATATTCTTATTCCCACTTAGCGGCGAGTGATTCTCACGAAATGCATCGGGTGCATAGTCACGCGTGTTAAATTTTTAAAACGATTATCTGATATCGTTTGATCTTTATAAAAAGAAACACATTTCCAATTAATATTTTAATATATGTATATAATATCGGAATAAATAATTCAATTTTGTGACTTTTTATTTATTTATTTATTTATTTATTTCAAAGATATTATCTGGCGACTCTAAAAATCAAAGCAATTGATAAACAACTTCAATTGTTAATCGGTTATTATTGTCGATATTTATTGTTATTGTCAAATAAAATAAAAATCTCGGCAAGTTTAATGAGACGTCTGAGCTGCGATCTGATAATGAGTCATCCTGGTTAATAAGAAGTTAAGAAACGTGAATCATCGATCTCTCTCTCTCTCTCTCTCTGTCGATCGCCACGAATCTTCGGAAGGACATCGAACGACCTCGGAAAATATCAGGCCAGCGTTAGCCCGTTCGATGACCTTCGACCGAGCAGCAACGAGTACACCATTTAGCATGCAGAAAGTCAATTTCCACGATATTACACTAGATTATTAAATGGCTTGCTGATTTTAAACATCATCAACATTGAAAATTAATGTATAGAGTTCGATAAATTAACATTTCGGGATTAATTGACGCGATGATAAACTCATTGTTCTCAAATATAAATAATTTTTTTTCTATTTGATTCAATATTTTCGAGTATAATTTCAAATGATAAAGAGTTTTCTTTGTCGTTGTGCAAAAATAACATCTCATAAATGTAATACAAATGTCCGCGTAAATCTTAATAATGCGAGCAATAGTAAAAATAGATCCAAATCCGTTATAGAGATCAGAGATCGGTATCGAATGACACGCCAGTCGCTGTTATAACGTATCAGCGATCTTTGTGCGCGGCACAACCTCGAACTTTCCATCCGTGGGACTCCGTTTTCGCGATCGCCGAGTGACACTCTCGAATGCGAATGCGACTCTCGACGGAAGTTTCCCACGAGACTATCTCGCTCACGGAGGAAACACCACGTGACCGACGGTAACTTTACAACTAGTACTTAATCCACGCTCGTCCTAAATCGTTAACAACGTCACGCGACTGCGGTGTGTCATCCGGAATGTGTAAGCTACTAAAGCGTCAATGTCACGCGACGTCTTGAAATTAATGACATAGGAGCAATTATCTATATTAAAATCGCTCTACGCCCCTTATCAAATAATTATTGAATTCTAATTTTTGTATTTTCTGTCAAGGTGCGGAATTCGACCGTGAAATTATTTCTCATCTCTCCATTTCTCGTCTCTCCATTCGAAGTAGGTTAACAAAACGATGAATTATTAGAGGCGTTACGCAGAGTTTTTAATCCGCACTATATATGTAAGGAATTAATAAGGAATTAATAATCATTTTTCAAAAATGCACACTGAACTTTTATTATGTATACAAAATAAGTAAGAATTTAAATGTTAGAGAATTATTACGCAACAGAAAATAATAAAAAATGAGAATGTCTCGAATCGCATTAGAATTTCATACAATTTTCGGTTTCTACGACAGGAAAAAAATCTACATTTCGTTCGATTCTTGCATGTCTTTGCATGTGAAACTTATCTTGAAAAAGCGGTATAGTTTGGTTTTTAAAAATACAAAAATGTCAAGGCTGAATATGACGTTGTTCGACGTGACAAGGCGCATCAATTTTAGAAAGTTGTTTTTTTTTCCTTTTACGCCGGACTTACACCCCTTTCGACCTGAGACGCGGCTGACATCCGCGTCTCGGGAGCGCGAGCGGGAGACAACCGGCAACGGGACCGATCACCGGCATCGGCATGCGATGTTACCGTCGTCGTGGTCATCGTCGTCCCGCGAGTGCACGATTCGTGCATTAAACGCAGCCGCAAAAGACAGGAGGAACGAGGAACGAATAGCACTAAACCGCGGGACGAGCGTTCCGCGCAAGTAACACATACCGGTACACTTATGTCGCTTACCGCCGGTGCGTGTACGGTATACGTACGCGCACACGCACTCGCGCGCGAGCCGGCAGATGCGTCCTTACGAGCGAATGATGCATGCGTCACGTGCGAGCGGCACCGCGATGCGCATACCAGGAAGAATCTCCGCCGCGCGCCGCGGGCCGCGGGAGCGCAGCTCGCCCTGCGTTCGCCGGCCTGCGAAGCCCACGGCGCATGTACGGATACAATGCAAGGCGAACGACACCCGCAGTCGTCGCCGTTCCGAGATATTCCAGAGGTCGAGCGAAATCGAGGAGCCTGATGCGAGTATCAGATAGTTCCATTAACTCATTAAGTAACATCCATGCCTACAAATTATCATGCTAATTGTACCGTGACTTTATTTTACCACGGGGTCTCGCAGGACTTACAAATTCCCGTGTAAACGAAAGAAGCGATTTTTTTTCCGAAGAAACTGTGAGTTATTACAATTAAATTTTATAGTCGAACTTGGGTTAATATTATATGACTTGTCATTATAATATTTATTGGCTGAATAATCTATAATAATTATCAGAAACCATGTACCTACTTTTTATTTATTCAATAATTTTCTATCTATTTTTTTATTGCATTATATGTCAAGTATTTTTATATAAGAATTTAATTATTAATATTATGTAGGCTAATTATATCTTGCTTTTGATACCTCATTTGAGCAAGAGGCAACTCTTTAAAAATTTTAATTGAAAAGCGCGCAAACTGAAATACAAAAACATCTAATGTAAACATTTTACTTGTATATTATATATTTAACAGCTGCAAAATCTTTCTTGGCAGAAAATACGGTAACAGGTCGTGCCTCGAACCAAAGTTCCGGTATGCGACTGGCGGACAGTTAGTAGCGATGCAGTCCGCGGGCTTGACGTTGCTTAAAATCACCGGGTTCGACACGCCGGCTCGGCGTTTTACGATGCGTTCGAAATCTCACGCGTCACCTCCGTCGACCGACCGGCGGAGACTTTCACTTTGTTCTTTCTAGAAGTGCGCAGCCGTATATCCGATTGTTCAGATTTCAATAACCCCGCGCTTACGTGGCGGCCGAAACGTACGGCCGGAACGTGTATTAGCAAGGCGCGCGCGCGTGTGTGTGTTTGTGCATGAGAGAGTCGCGCGGAATGACGTAACCGCGTTCCACGCTCTATGCGACCGCTTAAGACAGCAGGGGTGGTCAACGAGTCGGTCGTGATTGACCGGTCGGCCGATCTCGAGTCACAAAGCGACTTTCAGCCGTGTGAACACTTTGTATACTTTTATACACCTGCCGCCACGTCACGCGACTATTCTATTCTTCAACTTAAATATTCTTCAAGATATTCTTCTGCTGAATGATAGAATTGATTTCAATTTAGTAGAAATTTAGTTTGGAAAAATCGATGGGCTCCCAGATTCATGAGAGATCCTATTGTCGAAATTAAGATCGTGAATTATCGATTTTATTCGCACATGTGTACAAAATTTTTTAATTTCGACATTAAATATATATTTTTGTTAAAAATAAATTCATTCTTTTTTATCAGTGTAAGATTCAATAAGCAAGATTAATGGAAAGTTAAAACTTGTTCTAGTAATTTGATAAATACAAAAATTATTGTAGTAATTATAATAAATTATAACAGTTTAATTACGACAGATTAATATAGTAAATTATAGTAACTTGATAAATGTAAAAATAAAACTGTTAGAGGATATTACCCAGCTGAAAATATGTAAGATTTCTCTCAGGCATGCGCTCCCAATTGCGTATCCCCGTAAGAACGTCACATCTCTCGCGCTTATCTATTATTATATCGCTAGCACATTATAATCCTGATACGGCCGCGATCGTTATTGGCCGCGCTTATCTGAAACGAGCGCGCGCAAGTGATGTCGCGTGTCACGGAGCCGTCTCGGAATATATTCCCGCGCCGCCTTCCGCTCGTCGTAACGTAAATGGCGCGGTGAGAGAACGTGGCGTAACGGAGAACGCGCGCGCGCGCCGAAACGAANGAGAGCGCCGTTGGTAACTTTCTCGAGACATTCGGGGAGGACCGTAACGCGTGCCGCCGCTGCCATTTCCGACGAGTTTACGATACGATAACGCGCTGGGACACGTGGATTAGCCGTAAGCTGCCGCGTATGTCAGCCCCGGCGAAAATCGAGACATCCGGCAAGGACGGCGAGATCGAGTTCGACTTGGAAATTTAAAGAACGGCCGTTCGCGCTCGCGCGCGCACACGCGCGTGCGGCCCGCCCGCACCTGTGTACCTACACGCGGTGGACGTCGGTGGTCACCGCACGCACACGCTCTCGGCTATGGCGCAACCTTGAGAGGATCGAGAGTGTATCTGCACGCGTGCGCGCGCCGCGAGGATAATAACTCTGCTCCTCTCGTCTCCTCGTTAATTCTCGCCGCGTCCTTAAATCGCGACCTTTTTTCCACGAGGAAACCCGATCGACGCGCGTGTATACGAGCCCGCGCTCTCGCGCGAGTTCGATCGACTGCACATTATTCCGAGACGGGGACATTCACGCCGCGCCAATAGATCTCCGAATTACCTTGCTGCCAGCGTCGCTGTAAATAATATAATTAAATAATTAAATTAACTCAATGATACATTTCTAATTGTTTTACCTTAAATTACCGGACGGTATATAGCGATGATATTGACGTTGCTACCGTTTAATTTCGTTCGCGATATTATAGTCTCGTTTATCGTCGCGATATCGCAAAAGATTATTACTCCGATTTAAAAGTAATGGGAAGATTCGGATTACATTATGCGACGCCAGTCCCACGTATCCGTTCTGCCCACGGATCGGAGAAAACGTTGTCACGTGGCGTCGCAGCGCGTTTCGACCTGAGTCCTTCCCGTCCCCCCTACCGCCGAAGGGAGCCTGACTTCTTGAGGTCGAGGAATTTAATAACGGACGAGGTCGAGTTGTGCGCGCCGGCGCGCGCGCGCACTCTCCTCCGAGGAACGGAGCGCTTCGTGTTGGTGACCAGCGGAGGTTGCGCTCATTCATAGGAATTTTACAGGTTGTCAGGCAGGTTTGACCGGCCTTTGTCATGGGAGCGACGCGGCGCAGAGAGCCATCCGGGGTGACGGGAGAGGAGAGAGGATATCCGTCTCTTCTCTCTAGCTGAAGCGCGAGAGGCGACCGAATCACGGATGAATTTAGACGTCGTCGCGCGCATACCTACCCACCTACGTATCTCTCTATCTATCCGCGGATAGACTCCCGGCGCGACCTATGCCGAGTTTCACCGCTCGGCGCCGCCGATCGATTCCGGCCGATCGGGGTTTTAGCGCACCTTTGTTGTGACATACGAGAGTAGAGCGGAGCGAGACGACGACGGCAGCGGCGGCGGCGGTGGCGGCGGTTTCGNCGGAGCGGAGTGCGCTCGTATTCGTGAGAAAGAGAAAGACACGGTCGGCCGACCATGAGGATCAGTGGCGAATCAAATAAGATAATCGCGTCGTTCGGGCTTCGCCCGTATACGCGGACGATACGTACTGCACCGATGGAGAAGTCAGACACTATATGGAAATAGAGGCCTATATTCTTACCGCACGTTCGCTCACCGCACGGCGCTAGATACCGGCAGCCTAATTTTGATTTTCGCTCGCTAAGTATGAAGATCGCGCGATACGAAGTGAGACAGGCGTATTTAGAAGTAGTTGTCTGCGCTGAGCATACCAAGTACTGTGCCGATACCTTGCATATCAATCAATGTCATTCAATTGTCGAGGAAGTTGTCCGAGACATAGAATTTTGGAGTCAATAACAATTTTAAAGTAAACATTTTTTCTTCTCCTCGTAATATATTTTCACATTATATATAAAAAACAAAAATTTTTTAAATGTATAAATAGAAAATAAGACTTGTGCTCCTCCCTTACAACTGACAATTCTTTATTGTTTATTTATTATTTCAATTAAAAGTTGAAATAGTATCGATACTACATATATGGAATTTTTAAATATTTTATGTTTATTAATATATATATATATATATGTTTTTAATTTATTTTAATTTACACAATTTTATTCAGAGAAAAAAGAAACTTCTTTTAAAATGTATCGTGATAATTTATACTTGTTATTGCTCCGCTGCGATATTGGGAACGTAACAATAACTTTGAAAGCGGAACTATCGATATTTCGGTAGCGCCGCCTTATCGTTAACATCCTATGCGGACGCAGGTTACCATTCTGCTGTCCGATTTGACGACCGACGCGGAACCAGGAATCTCACCGTTTAGAAGCAATCACGGTGCGCGATTGTGTGCGTGCGGCGCGATACATATGCGCGACCCGTCAATTTTACTCGCGGTAAGATCCGCGAATTTTTAAATGAAGAAAATGCGGAAACTGAGCGTTCGACGGCAAAAGGAGAAAAAAAAAAATATATATATATTCGTACATCGGCGCTCCTGGCGCGATAAGCACCGGAAAGGTGAACTGCGCATATATTTCGAGGCATGATACGATACGAATAATTTAGATAGCGTCATACGTTGTTCGTCGCGAATATTAACGCGCGATAATGCGCGCCGCGCGCGATAACGCTACAAAGGAATAACGCGGAAATAACTGTCGTTCCGACAATATCTCGTTCGAAAATTATCACCGAAAATTGCAAAAATCTCGCCGATGTCGAGTGTAGTTGCGGATCTGAAAAAAATTTCGCTGAAGCACGCACCGTGGAATTTCCGATAGCGCGGCAGTCGCGCTAAATTAACATGCGTAAGTGTCAATCGCGGCCTTCTAATCTCCTGTCCGTTGTCGCCAGGCAGTTGTCGGCCCGACAAAGTTGAGGACGATAATCGACTCGGCATCGATACTCGCGTACATACCTGCTCGCGCGCGTCTATCTACACGTGCGTGTATAGTCGTACAGAGACATACAGCACAGCAACGATATCTCGCGGGATCGTGTAGGACTTGCGAACCGCTCTTTTATCCGGGGCGCAATTGAGTCAACGGCCTTTCGAAAGAGAAAGAGAAAGAGAGACAGAGGGAGAGAGAGGAGTAACGGTATACGATTATTACTCCTACCGAGTCTATACTCACGAAACTGAAACATTCGCGCGCGTTTCGCAGCACTGGCTTATGGATTGCGGACTATAGGCATCGCTTTACGGGCGCGGTGACAGATCAGCGCCTTTTAAGCGACTCGCCGAGTGAAACGAGACGGATACGCGTGACCGTAAATATATGACCGAGATATCATTCGGAAATACTCGAAACAGAAAATTGTCATGATTTCGCCACTACTACGAGCGATGGTTTTCGAAAAAATGAGAAACGTTGTCTGAATTGCAACGAGAGGAGAGAAAGAGAGAGAGAGAGAGAGAGAGACCAATCAGCGTCACAATACAGATGCCTAAATTGAAATTAATTATCTCACTAAATGATCTCATTCACGACAAATCAAATTTTGCTAAACCCGTACGCTAACATATTGGTCCGAATTGGATTCTTTTTAAGGTACAATCGCGCCGAAGATTAAAAGCACCGCTGTACGCGAGTCGAACTGAAAACCAATTCGCCAAAGAGCGAAATTTAGATAAACAATTCTTGGAAAGGAAAGTGAGCAGTCATCACGAAACGTAGAACAAGATTAAAGATCTTGAGAATGTTGGTGGGGTTCGCGTGACGTACGAGTCATCGTGGCGAGGCGGAATTTTCTGGTAAATATTGCCATCGACATATATCGTGTGATATCGATACGCTCAGGTGTCTAATAAGCTTCGAGAGGCGTGTAGAAAAGAATCTCTACGTAGGAACGCGCTACTTTCACGAATCGCGTGGAAGCGCCTCGCGAAAACCGCACATCTACGTAAAGCAAATAAACGAAAAATCGCGAATCTTTCATGTAGACTGTGTGAGTTATGAAAGCTGTCGTAGATATACGCGCCTCCATCCAGGATATAACATGGCAGTTCGGGTCCGCTTGGCAAGTATATACCGTTTTAGTTGAGCCATCGCGCGAGTCATGGTATTGTTATTCTCGCTGTATGACCGTAGACAACGCCGTGATAGCCGATGACTGCGAGCAGCCGCAGAGCGAAAGGGGAAATGCTCTCAAACTGCGCGGAAAAAAAGAGAAATCGACGGCTAGATGAGAGATCGATGTCCTATAAAGAGAAATATCTGCTGCCCGAGAGCGCGGGCACGGCTCTCGGCAACGACGCTTTTCATTCGTCATCGCGTGCTCGCGCGACCTATCTTTCATTTTCCAATTTTTGAATAAGGGGCCACTTCTTTTTTAACCTGACGAGTTGACACGTTTTAATGGAGTTTTTAATCGGAAAATAACACAGAGAAAGCTCAGTTATTCCGCATTTAAACATTTATTCCCGTTAATTTTCACAATGCAAGCTAACTCAATTATTTATATACTGCGCATAATAGTAGCAGTTGATTTTGTACTAGCATCTAAATATTTTAGATGAGAAATTATATGTTATATTCATTAATGTTATTGACGATTCACAGATCAATAAAATATAGTTGAGTCACTTTTCCAAATGTTATTTTGATATGCCTTTATTAATATCCAAAAATATTTGAAAATTCCTCTCGCTTATAAGAATTGACACTTGATGCAAATATACATATAATAAGCAATCGGTAATGCCTATTTTAATACCGTAACTTTCGCTATTAAAGCCTGTCATCTGTTCAAGCATCAAATTAGAAAAAAAATGTCGAAAATGAATAATCGAATTTCGTTAATAATCGAGTCGCCGCGCAAAACGCACGCTTGTCGATTAAGTGAAACGGAGCAGCATAATAATATTACATTTGGACGTTGGATCCTTTTGAAATGGTGAATGAAAATACGCTCATAATCTTCCGCGCCTTTATACTTTCGGGCGCGCGCACGCCTCCAGAACGGGGAATGCATTCCACGGCCGCGTCGTCCGCCAACGATCTGCATTCGCAGAAAAGGACGAGGCAGCCGAGGAAGCGAGCAAAACGAATTAGCATCCCGATCGTCCCAAGCTTCTCCATACGGTCGTTCCCTTACGGCCCCCACCCACTGTCCCTGTGTGGTGTGCCGGAGGAAGGTATGTACAGTTCCTTCTTATGTACACGCAAGAGAACATACGAGGCGGATTCGCGCAAGCAATCACATAAATCACGCGGTCCCGATGGCTCATGAACGATTTCTATAGATGGTAATAATATGCCAACCGCCAATATCGCGTCGATGCCGCGTTGAGGATTTAAATAACGTATGAGGTGTTCAAGAGGGGAAGGGGTGTATCTTAATGTATACAAGGTGTTCTAAGTGCCGCGAGCTTTCTTTCGCGTACGCATCTTTGATTAATATCGTATCAATTTATTCCGGACGATTTCATCGGGCCAGGCGGATCGTGTACCGCATCTCGTATCGTACCATTGATACGGGAATCACGTCCCGCATATTTCGAACAGTCGCACGGGAATAGCATCACATTCCCCGGCATGTTTAGGGGATGGTTGCATGTAGCTAGAACCATAGCTACGGCTATAGTTGGTGCCAAGTCTGAAAACTACAGTTAGTTTCTCTACCTGGGATTATAATCCAAGTAGACAACTGTTTACTACTGTAGTATTATGAGACTAACCCAGTCTGTCAACTATTTCTAAAGTAGTTATCTAACCAGTTAATCTCGATCGTTCTTAATTTCAAGAAAAGCAATACCTTTTCAAGAGAAGCAATAATATCCTTTCAAATAATTTTTTTCTTAATCGCTTTCACTTATTGCTAATGAAAAGAGTTAGCAGAATTATTAGAAGCTCTCTCTCGCATGTAGACGCTATATGTGTTGTTTCATTGTGGAAAATTTGTGACCCTCACGAGCAAGTAGTTCGGATACGAATTCGACGTCCGCGTGTTCCACTTTATGGGCGCGTCAGCAAAATATGAAGCGAGTCTCGATGTGAATGTATATACTCAAGTTGAAAGACACATCTGAATGTATATTTACGTATGAAATCTCGCACTGCATATTGAAAAACAATGAATTCTTTATATTCGAAGGTCCGCACGAGAGATTCAAATGTTTCGTGATTTTTTTCTGAGCGCGCACTAAATTTTCCATTTGTCTATTCGCAGACTCAGTATTTCAGGGAGCGACAGATTTCACAATATTTTCTCATTAAAATGTGATATCAATCATAATTGTGTTTCTCAGGAATATCAGAAATCTCGCAATATTTTTTGAAAGACTTTATTTTCTAAAATTATGTAGCCCATTAATGCGAATATATTCAATAGTTGTTGAATATTTACTATAAGACATTTTTCCAATTATTTATCCAATTAAATGCTCCTATAAGAAACATTTTCAGATTCGAGTAATTCATGGATATCAATAGTATTCATGATATTCAAATGAATAAGCCGAGACCAGTATAATATATATGTATTTGTATCGTGCCCTCTCAATTCGTCTATGAGTACCGAGCGATAAACAAACACAAGTTCGATGATTCTCCCTAGGAACACTTGCTGGTAGATAACTGCTCAACTGATATTGTGTATATTGTTTTTGTTCGATGTGTACGCTTACTCACAGGTATTGCAAAAGTTCGCGTCGACGACGGTCTACCTGTATGAAAACGAGAGATTTATTGACTACGTTGATATTTCGAGTTTTATGATAGTTTAATGAATTTTTGATAGAAAAAATTATCACACGAGAAAAAAAGAGAATTCGTCTATATAAAAATGTGTAAATTAAAGAACTTGCAGAGAAATACATGCGGGATACCGGTTATATTTAGTTGCTAAATGCACTATAATTATTAAAATTTCATAATTTTATAAAATTGTTCCATGTCGGTATATTATCACATTCTCGTCTGGAGGGTTAATATTACATATTCCACAATAGTTAACCAACCGATATTCCAACATATCCGCCCGTCGCGTTATTAATACTCTCCCGACAACTCCGGCCTGGCTTCTCTCTCGTAATTCCGATCAACCGCGGCTTAAGCTATGCTTTTGTTTTTTACTTGTAAGTAAAAACAATATCATCTAAAATAAAACTCGACTATGCTGTCGTCACGTGCTGTATAATCAAAGTTTTCTTTGCATCGATTATATTTTTCGTAGAAATATAATGATTGACGGTGAATAGTTGGACAAAGGCTCCAAGATCTTCGTTATTTATCAATAATTATGACAAGTACACTGAGAGAAAAATATAGTTACTTTTGGCATCAACCATAATTTTATAATATTTCTAACAATAAATATGATTAACTTAACTAGATGCATCATTATGTTAATCGTAATTATCGTTAGAAATATTATAAAATTATGGTTGAGGCCAAAAGGAATTATTTTTCTTTCAGTATACGGAGCATAGAAGGTATCTACGACAAATTTGCACTGTAAACTTCTAAGGATTGCCACTGTTCCTACTCAATATTCGGATAATTTGACTAAAACAATGAGATAAAATTAGCTAGACATATTGAGTAAGTTTTACTTAATAAGTTGTTATTTTATCTAACTTAACTTCCATGTTAATCAAAATTTTACCTTCCTTTTAGTCAAAATTAATGAAATATTGAGTAGGAGCAGTGGTGATCTATGAAATAGTTAAAAATGACTCAAATTGAGTATAGTTTAACAGTGTGGAGCATAGATTATATTTAACATTTGTATTTTTAAATCTTGCATTAAGAAGAAAGTAGAGAAAATTCGATACTTATAGATCCATTGTTTTCTATGACAGGTCCGCGAATATAATCTAATCACATCAGTCGAGAGAGCAAAATACTTTAAATATTTTTCTCCTTCTGAAATCACGAATCCCATTAAGCGACACGACATATGCTTGATTTGTTGACTTGATTTGCAGGCTAACGAGGAATTGCTTCGCCAACAACAGTCAGATAAATATAACTCCTTGCTATTCCGATAGATTCATCGGTTAAATTTGCTCGAACAGAAGAAACTGCCGCGAGACAGCCGCGGATCGCAAAGTCCTCGTATCCTCGCGAGACGGCGATCGTTGTGACGCGCGTACACGCGCCGAGATTTCTTCTCGCTCTTACCCTGTGGCGTGGCTCGCTTGCGTTTGGTCGGAGGTCGGCCGGCCGGCGTCAGACAGGGACGTCAGCGACCCCGCTTCCTCGACCTCCGCCTAAGCGAGAGAGCCACCTACACGGCTCTCACACCTACTCGGAGCACTTACATGTCCGTCCGGTCGGGGGAACGTGCTCTCCGCACGGAGGAACCGCACCGGAGACCACTACCTAACGGGCCGAGCGTCTGTCGGCGACGCGCCACTACACGCATCAACGGTTACGCACACACGCACACATGAGATATGCAGACGTTCTTATGCATGTAGAAAAATTTGCATCGTTGAATTTATACGTGCGTGCATGCGCGCGCACGATGGATATATATTGTATATATATATATAT